>VMDO01019774.1:0-38933 GCA_007922755.1 Pedetes capensis
CCCTAATGGCTAGGGATGTTGAGCACTTTTTCATGTGTTTCATGGCTTTATGGACCTCTTCATTTGAGAACTGTCTACTCAGTTCCTTTGCCCATTTGTGTATTGGGTTGTTTGGTTTTGGGGGAGTTTTTTTCTTGAGTTCTTTATAAATTCTAGTAATTAGACCTTTGTCTGATGTATAAAATGCGAAGATTTTTTTTCCATTCCGTGGGGGTTTCCTTGACTCTGTTAATTGTTTTTTTGGCTGTGCAGAAGCTTTTTAATTTCATGTGATACCATTTATCTATTCTTGTTGCAATTTCTTGAGCAATTGGAGTCCTATTAAGGAAATACTTTCCTATGCCTATATGATGGAGTGTATTGCCTATCTTGCCTTCTATAAGTTAACAATGATTTCTTGTTGTTGTTGTTAGGTGCCATTGAATTGGCATCTGACTCATAGCAACTTTATGCAGAACATATGAAACACTATTGTCAGTGCTTCTCTGCTATTCAGAGGGTTTTCAATGGCTGACTGGTTTTGGGGAGTGGGTTGCTGTTTCCTTTTCCCAAGCCTACAGCACCTGGTATTCCCAGGTGGTCTCCCATTGAAGAACTAACCAGGCCTGACCCCACTTAGCTTCTGAGATCTGATGGGATTGGACGCCACAGTGGTACAGCTGCAGGCTAACAGTTTCTTAAGTATCTGTAAAATCTCTATTAGCGACTGTTTTTCATAAGGCACAACTCTGCTCTCCTAGCAAAGTCATCTTCTCTGTTCAACCTCTACTAGGTCATTCTTTTTTAATCTATTGCCTCCAGTAACCTCAATATTGTCATCATCTGTCTTCTCTTCCTGTAAATGATTGTCATGGATTGAGTAATTTATAAAGAATAGAAGTTTACTTGGGTCATGGTTCTGGAGTTCAATATCAATGCCAGCTTCTGGTGAGGGCCTTCTTACTGTGTCATAACATGGTGGATGGCATCAGATGGTAAGATATAGAAAGCACACTAGATCAGGTTTCTAGTCCTCATTTTATAAAGCCACTAATGCCATTATGCCTGCAGCTGTAGCCCTGTGGCATCCGATCCTGTCAGATCTCGGAAGCTAAGCAGGGTCAGACCTGGTAGTACTTAGATGGGAGACCGCCTGGGAACACCAGAAGCTGTAGGCTTGGGGGAAGGACCTGGCAACCCCCTCCCAAAAATCAATCTGCCATTGAAGACCCTATGAACAGCAGAGAAGCACTGACAATAGTGTTTCCCCTGTTGTACAGAGGGTCGCTATGAGTTGGATACCGACTCGACGGCACCTAACAACAACAACAACAACAATAACAACAACAATGCCATTATAGGTCCTTCTCTTCATGACTTCATCAAATTCTAAATACCTCCCAAAAGCCCCATCTTGAAATACCAATATGACTTTGAGGATTAGGTTTCCATCATATGGATTCTGAGAGAAAAACCCAAACCAAGGCAAATACTAATCTATATTACTTAGTGCATATATCCATCTGAAAGTTATTTATAATAAGAAGTAAGACAAGTATTAACTAGCATGTTAATAAAATTGAAGTAAAATAGCAACTAGCCTTCTAAGAATGTGAATTCTTGAGAAGCCATTGGTTTTTATGATGTCTGTTCTTTTCTCTTCAGTCTCTCTTAATGGATATTTTAAACAATTTACTCTGATGGTTATTCAGTGCTTCTCTTAGCATTTTAGGACCCTTAAGTTCCTAGAAGCTTAGAGGTTGGTAATTACACAAATATATGTGATATGAGAGGAATAAATAATTTAAAACCAGAAGGTTATACAGTAGAGATTGACAGGTACTTTTGAAGATATATGGACAACTTCTGTTTCATGTCTTTTTGACGAGTTTGGATTGAAAGGTCCTCATAAGGAAGGAAAGTAAAGGTTCTGTTTAATTAAATGCTAATATATTTTCCTGAGGTAAGATGCAATAGAGACTTTTAGGAAATGTTAGGTTCTTCAGCAGCTCTTGGAGAAACAATTTGTTGTACATTTTCTTAGGAGTAGGATATCTCCTATCAATTTCCCTTAAGATGTCACAACAAAAAAATTCAAGACACCTTGAATTGTGGATGGGAATAAAATATAAAGATGTTGGCTGCTCCTATCTCAAGTAAGTGGCCTTCTCCCTATTTAAACACAGAAATAATTAACTGAATTCATTCTAAAAGAGAGGTAAAAATTAAAAGTAGTTTTTATTGTGAACATAACTTCTTGTCCATCCATTTTGTTTCTTCTTTGTGGACTACAAGTATAAGCCCTTTGTAGACCATCATTAATTTTAGAATTTTGCTCACATTTTATTCCATTAAAAAAACTTCACACAAATTCATAATCTTATCACTTCTACTTCTGTGATTTTCTTTCATTCATTTTTTTCTTCTTGAACTTGGTATAAGAACTTTTCTTTCTTTGCTTTTAGAGTCCCTGGATTTATACTTTCAAAGACAGACTTTTTTTTTCAGATGTCTTGGTGCTGTGTCAGTGTTTTAGTCCCAGGAGATTTGTTTATTAGTTTTATCTATGTCTATTTGTTCAATGAACTCAGGACACAAAGAATTTAAACACACCACTCCTTTAACACAACAAACAGTAGCAACGGAAGCAGAGTCTAAAGAAAAGACACTTTCTCTTTCTTCATGGTTCACTGTTGTATTTTAACATGGTAGCTGTTTAATTCTGTGGAGAGTTGAAAAATGCAGTATATTTGGAGAATACATAGCAGTTCAAGTTGTGCAATATTATTTATGTCTATTTAGAAAGGATGGTAGCTACCATGTAATTTGGACTCAAATACTATCTGTGTTTTGTGGAAAAAATTTGGTAAACTCTTTGCTTCCTTTTAAAAAGCTTTTAATCTTCTCTTATTTTTTTAAGGAAACTTTTGGAGCAGCATATCAACAATAGAACCTAATAAAATCTTACCTTCAGGCAAGCCTCTTGTATATAAAATCAGAGCCTGTAGTGCCAGGGCTTTCTATTAGTACCATCCATTTTGTTAGCATTTTTCCAATTTATCTTGTGTTACTAACTCAGTGTACTATGCCTATTGTAAATATTTAAGCATTACTGTTGACATAAAGATAATACTGACAAATTGAGTTAACATTTCTGCTGAGGATTACCGACCATGTGTAGTTCAGAACAACTTTGACACCCACACCAACCCCTATACTCAGGCCAAATTGTGTTTAGTCTACAATGCAGCACTGTTCCTCAAATTAATTTTTAGCTTTAATTTACACAAAACATGAAACAACCTTCCTTGCATCAATTAATTGTTTGACTTTGCTAATACATTTCCATCTTAACTAGATTATGCCTCTATCAAAGGAAAAAGGATGTGTGCAAGATGTCAGTGTCTTGGGTGCACATGCCCACCCATCCTGGGATATCTTAACTTTGTGTGATCTGATGAAAGTGAACTCTGTTCTGCTTCTTTGCTATCTTACCTGCAACTGCTCTACCTTTTGCTTATACCTCGTTATCTACTTGTTTCACGTGAAGATTGGCTTTATAATTGTTTAACTGCACAAAAGGAAAATAATCTGAAGAATTTTATTTCATAGAACAATCCCACACTTGACAACAAAATTTGCCAAGTGAAGTGAAAAAGTGTATCAAAAGGTGAAATCTTATATTGATATATATTTTGGTACCTATGAGGAGATTTTTTCTTGCATTGCTCAAGAAGCCAAATAATGGACATTTTGATCTATAATTTAGCCCTTTATAATTTATCTTGGCTCCATGTTTATAATACAGTCATCATTATAAATGTATTTGGAGAGAAATTTTTATATAAAAACTACAACATTCCCATATATCACTTAATTATGGAAGTATTTTGGAATCTTGGTCTTTTCAGACTCCAATATGTTAATAAATTAATATGAACAATTCCCTTTGCTGTTTTGATTAAATTCAGTTTCCATAGAAAAGCTAGTGCTGCCAGATTTATGGAGTTCAAAACACACATTAATTTGAGTTATTTCCTTTTCCTTAGTTCACTGACTTATTCAAGAAAGCAATAACAAAAGCCTGAGTTACATCAGGAAGGAAAATTATATTTTGGTTAAATTGCATCTTCCTTAATTAATTTGCAATTTAATTTCCCTCATTGCTTCAGTTCAGAGCCCCAGGACTCTATTTATAATTGTAGCTTACTTTAAGAAGAAGAAAGCTATATTCTTCAATTTATTCTTATGAAATGATTTGTGCATATACTAGTTTATTTCTTAGACATTCTAAAATGGTTATTTAGGCAAAGGAAGACTTTTGTTGTTCTTACCCATTTTCCCTTATATGTTATAGTTTTCTCTAACGTTGTTCTTCAGATTGCTAATTTTTCCTTTAGAAAATGTCATACTGCTGGGTGCTGTGGCACACACCTGTAATCCCAGTGACTTAGGAGGCTTAAGCAGGAGGATCATGAGTTCAAGGCTGGAGGCAGCTTGTGCAATTTAGCAAGACCTTGTCTCAAAAAATAAAAACAATGCTCTGGAATGCAGCACAGTGGTGGAGCACCCTGGGCTCAACCTCCAAGAACCACACACAAAAAAGAAAAATGTCATATTTGCAGGACTAAAATAGAAAATTTAAATACTTATTGCAAGAGTTTTATTTCCTTGGTCGAATATTTCCCATTTGCTACAGAGCAATCAAAATTAAAATGTCCTGAGAAGATAAACTTGAGCTGGATATTACATTTTGCATTTTGAAGTGTCTGGTTAACAACACTGTTTGGGAGCAACTTCCCATTGAGATCTTCTTCAGAAAAGGAAGGGAAATCAGTATGGAGGTTCCTCAAGAAGTTAAAAAGAGAATTTCCATATGATTCATCTATATCACTTTTGGGTATATACTCCAAAGAATCAAAGTCAGTTTACTGTAGAATTACCTGCATACCATGTTTACCATAGCATTATTCACAGTAGCCAAGTTATAGAATCAGCCTAGGTGCCCATCCACAGATGAATGGATAAAGAAAATGTAGCACATATATAGTAGGCATTTAGTCTAAAGAAAAATGAAGTTATATCATTTGCAGGAAAATGGATGGATGGAATTTCAGACCATCAAGTTAAGTGAAATAAGTTAGTCTCAGAAAGACAAGGATTGCATGTTTTCTCTCATATGTGGATTCTAAGGAGATGCCTAAGGAGGGCATGAAAGTGAAAGAGAGATTATTAGGGATATGAACAGGAAAAAGGGGGAGAGCAACTAAAGGGTGTTGAATATGGTTAAAGTATGTTATATACATATATGTTGTTGTTGTTGTTGTAGTTGTTAGGTGCCATCATAAAGGATATTCAAGTTGGGAAAAATTTGTGGGGTCTCAGATGCCTGAGGTCTCGGAAGCCTGGGGTTCTAGTTTCACTTCTCCACAGTAAAATCTGTGAGGTCTGAGTTGCCTGAGGCTCTAGTTTCATTAATTCCTTGGAGACATCTATAGTCCTCTATGAGGAATCAAATGGCTTTGTTGAGACTCATCAGGCTTTGTCACATCAAATAGCTCTTACAAAATAACAGTGTTTTGAAGAAACAGAAACAGATGGATTGAATTTCCCTTGAAACACAATAGGGTTTAAAAATGATGGGAGAAGGAATAATGCCAGATTCCCAACTTTTAGAAAGTGTTTGAAATATTTTTCAGCTTCGGATTGCTATTGGGCTCACTTATCACAGCACATTGACAGAGAATCATGCAGAACCTCACCTGTCCCCAAAACACAATAATTTAATCAATCATTCAGATTTGATGATCTGGTATTTTGTGCCTGATGAGGCCATAGGCATCACATTCCAAAAGAAATTATGCTTACACCTGATACTGCACTGCAGGTTTCCAAGCTCAAAAATGAATGTGAGTAGAGTTTTTAAAATGTTTGTCTAAGAACAAAATATGCAAATAGCTAGTGTTTCTTTTTGTTGTTGTTGTTGTTGTTGTTTTAAGTTAGAAGACGGACCTGAAAAGGGCAATTTTCAAGTCCCTGGGTATTTGAGGTTATCAATGACAAAGTAAGGAGACATCTTGTATGGTATTTTCAATGCCATCATAAACAAGATATGTCTGCTATGCACATAGTACAAGTTCCAGGAGAAAAAATTGGATAAATAAATTCTGATGATTTAGGTATCTTATGAGTGGAATCAGAGCAAGCAAATATCATGATCTAAGTTTAGTTAACTTGACTATGATATATGATGTATTAGATCTGGGTGAGGTAATGATCTCAGCAGCTAAATTTTACTGAATTATTATTAGTTACTGAATATGGTACATGCATATTCACCTCCATTATATAATCTCATCTTCTTGGTAAACCTATTAAGCCATCACTACGAGTTGAATAGCCCTTCTTTGAAATACATGGGACCAGAAATTTCAGATTTCTTTTTTTTAAATTTTAGAATATTTGCATATACACAGTGAGATATCTTAGGGATAGAACACAAATCCAAACATGAAACTTATTTATGTTTTATATATACCTTATGTGTGTAGCTGAAGGTGATTTTCTACAATACTTTTAGCATAGCTGTGTTTTGACTGTGACTCACCACATGAAGTCATGTGAAATTTTTCACTTATGATGTCATATTGGTGCTCAAAAAGTTTTAGATTTTGGAACATGTCAGATTTCAGAATGTTGAATTAGAGATCCTCAACATGTATTACTATCTCCATTTTATTGATGAAAAGACTGGAATTTAAGAATTTAATCTTGCCTAAGGCCACACATTTTAGAGTTTTTCTTTAAGTTAAGGCAGTGTTTTTCCACATTTTGCTATGACGATGTACGTAGTATAGCCTACCCAACCCTAAAGTGTTAGAACTATTAATCCAGATATGATGACCCTAGTGAGATGAAGAATAATGTACATTCAGAAGCAAACATTGATAGGAATGAATGGGATAGAGAAATAGGAAAATATGATGTCAAGGTTTTAAGATTAGATGATTGGTGGGACACTGCCTTATTTTGAATGTAGTGATGAAGGGAGGGGGAACTAAAAGGCAGAGCAGAGAAGATGAAGGACTCTGCTTACCTATATGGAGTCTGGGGCACTACAGGACATCTACATGGAAATATTCATGTAGATATAAATGTAAATAAATAAGAGGTTTCAGTTTAGGATAGATGGCAGACCCGGAACTGTGGAATACAAAGATGGTAAGGGAAATGGTAGGAATAGATGAGCTCTTAGATGGAGTGGATATGAAGAGGAAAGAGTCCAGGACTAAAAATCAAGGCTTAAAAGATGCTAAAGATAGAATAGCAATGATTTTGTCTCAGAATATAGAGAAATAAATTGAAAGGAAAAATATGAAGAATGGCTTTATTGCTTATAGGTGATATTCTATTTGAATAGATATGCTTGCTGTTCAAAGAAACTTTAATGTTTTGTTTTTAACAATGACTTGTACAATCAAAATGACCTCACATATTATGTTGATTCACCTCATATTTGCTTGTTACTTTCTGTTCTCTTCTTTTTAAAAGCTGAAAGAACATCTCCTACATTTTCTCATTTATTTCCAAAGAGAGTTTATGTAGAAAGTGAAATGTGATGGAGTCATGTTTGAGCTATGATTATAGCTTTAGCTCTTTATTACAAAACTTCCAACATCTGCCTTAGTATCTGATGTAATACAGAAAAACCACACCATGTTCTTTCTAACAGAATGATGACCACCATGCTATTTTATTGAAAGAGATGCATTTATGAAACTTTTGTAAAATGGAGCAATGTGGGCAAGTGGAGATTTTGGTTGATTATTTTTAAGTAGGAAATATGCCAGTAATTTATACAGAGCAGTAATATTGTTGAGCAGAAAAATCAGTACATCTTGAGCTGAGACCAAAGATATCTGTATTATTAATTATAATAATTTACCCCAAGTTTTCTGTTCTACAGTATCACTGCTAGAATTGATGAGCTACATCCATTTGTTTTCCAAATTCTTTAGTCCTTTGTGTTTGTTTCTTCTTCTTTATGCTCATGATTTCAGCCTCTTTCTGGGCTACTGCATGGATTTTACACCTACTCTTGTTCCACTTCTTTCATAATTCTTCAATTCATTAGTTTATTTCCCCAGTGTAATACTCTTTAAAGTTGACTTGATTACTTATTCTCTTGCTTAGAAATCTTTAATGGCTTATTTCTTATCAAATTATGCTCAAATAAATTATTGATGTAGTATTCAATACTCTTTATTACTTAGTTTCAAGTAAATCTCTAGCCTTGCCTTTTCTCCAGTTTTCCAATTAGACCTGAATTCCTCCTGTGAAGCTCCCCAAAATGCCACTATTTGTAGTCTCTGGACTATAATTATTGCACAGGCAGCCCTCTATACTTCCCTTTTTCACACATAGGCTAGTTTCATGTGGGACAGACATCTGTGAGAAGGATTCTTGGAAGTTTTTAGCTTTGAGAAGGTATATTTACCAAATACAATGTGATAGACCTGAGATCAAGAGAAATGTCGTCAGCATCTCTCTTTCCAGTTCTTAGCATAACTCCTGACACAGTAGACTCTCAAGAAGTGAGGATATAACTCAGTGGTAGAGCACTTGCCTAGCATGGATGAAGCCCTGGGTTTAATTCCCAGTACGGAAAAAATGCTGGTTGATAGGGACTGTAAACTGTTTTCTTTTTAAAACTATTGTTTGGCCTGCAGAAGCAGTGTGAAAGCATAACAGCAAAGACAGGGAGGAATAAAAGTTCAACAGGATCACATAGGATACTGTCCTTTCAAAAGAACATGGATCTGTTTCTGAGTAGAAGTCAAGAGCAGCATTAGTCAGGATCCCCAAAGATAATAGACAATGCAGTCCAAATAGTTTAATTGGAAAGAATTTAATGTGAATACTATGAATAAAGGTTTGGACAAGGTGAGGAAACCAACAAGGGATGGGGATGTACCAGAGACCAGCTACAGCAGGAACCTTTTTCCCTTTCAATTTATTAGAAGAAAGGATCCCCTACAATGAGACATGCGGCATAATCTTTTGTCATCATGTGACACTTGAACAGCATAGGAACACTTTCTTGATGTTAGTAATTTTAAGGAAAGCATTCAAATAAGTCCATCCCCTCAAAAACATTTTGGTATTCTTATTATGCCAATACATCTTTTGAGTGATGATTATGCCTATTTGTTTTACAGAGATGTTATCAGAGGGATATTTACCACAAAGTCCTGCTGAGAGATTAAGGAAAAACATTCATTGACCTGCAAAAAAGTTTCTATGATCTTTTAGGTTCTCATTAAATCTGCTAACCCCACTTTGACATCCCCTAAGACAAGCTAAGTCCTCTGAGCTCTTCTTGAGATTACAAGGTTTAAGGAGGTGTAGCTGTACAGAAGTTTCTCTAAAAGTCTAACACAAGATAATGGAGAGGCAGAGGTTAATGGGTTGGCTTTCAAGACAGACTTTTTTAAAGCTTCTGATCTTTAGGCTGAAAAAAAAATGGAAAATGGTGTTTATTTGACTTGTGTCTACTGTGAGGTCAGTAAAGCACCCCAGATACCATCTTATTTTTATTTATGAATTCTGTTTTCTAAAAGAAGACATTCATTCCCTCACTGCATTGTTAGGATATGACTGAATACTTCAAGTGACTAAAGCAAGTTGGAGCTTAGTGACTCATAACACTCATACCATTCATCAATTAAGGCAAGACTGCCTGTCTGGTTGTAATTTGGTAAGCAACATTTTGTCTTCCAGAAGCACTCAGAGGGATTCTTCCATCAGAAGTGAAGGATGAAGAAAATGTTCAATGAAATCACAAGGCAAGATATTTACTCTAATTAGACAGCAGCTACAAAGTTGCTACTTAGATGCATTTTTCCATGGTGATGGGCATTATTAAGATGTAAAGAATGAAAACAAATTAATCTTATTTGTGTCTCAGTCCCTAGATATAAAATGAATAATGGCATTTATGTTGGAAGAGTAAAATAGATGATGATTTCCAAAGAAAATCTATGGGAGAAAGCTACTCTATAAATTCAAGCCAGAGATTACATTTATTGCAATTCTATTTTTGTACCCAAGAATAAACTGTTTAATTGTCTTAACATTATGGGACCTTGTTTCCTTTGTAATTTAAGTCAGGTCATATCATTCACCTGCTTATATATCCTTGCTTCCTGCTGTAATTCACATGAAAGATCTTCATGCAGTCAACAAAGCACTGACTTTGCTATTCTCTTTCTGTCCAGGCCAAACTGGGGTTTAGCTCAGTTGGTAGAGTGCTGTTCTGTGCTCCCTGAGGCCCTGGGTTTGAACTCCAGCCCCACAAATCTGGGAGAAGGACGTGGCAGCCCAGGCCAAAAACAACTAGCTATTGAATATCCTATGAACAGCTGAGGTGCACTGTCTTAGTGCTGCGTCACTATGAGTCAGACGCAACTCAATGGCACCTGACAACAATAATCTCTCCAGGCCTGTTCCCTCTCCTGTGTCCCACTGTGTATAATCCTGGTTTTACTGGGCTTTTTCCCTTTCCTTGAACTCATTAAGATTCTTCCTGTCTTACAGACTTTGGACTTTGCATGCATCTCTCCTTATATCTAGAATCCTCTTCTCCAGGCCTTGGTGGTTTGGTTCTTTTCTCTTCAGCTGTTATTGCACTTCAGAGGCTATTGTCTTAACGTAATTTTTGCCTAATTAATGTTACCCTTGAGAGGATCTGTCTTAAGTTAGCCTCTTTCAATGCCCTTGTAATACTTGACACTACCTTAAATTAACCTACTAATTGATTTGTGTGTTTGTTAACTATCTCCTCCACAAAGGGTAAGCTTCATAAAAGCTGGGATTATAGCTGGTCTTGTTCATGGCTATATATGCAGTGCCTTGAAAACTGGCTGGCATGTGGTCATTCCTCAGTAATTAGTCCAGTTATTGATGGATGATTGAATGAGTAGGCATCTTCCATGACAACCAAAATGGAGAATCATAATTCTACATGCCCTAGCCAGTCTATATAAAGCAATAGAGATTTAGGAAGCTGGGTTTGACCATAAATTTATAGGTTACCTTGAGTCAATTAAAAAATGCTCCTACTTTTCTTATAGAGGAGCCTTATTTTAGCTATTCTATTGAATCCTTAGGTGTATCAATGAAGTTCATTTCATTAACATTGAGAAATGATTTCTAAATGTAGTCTAGAACTACTTACACATGGTTGATTTTGCTCAGATTAGCATTATTTTTCCAAAATACATAGTCCTTCTACACTGATGCAAGTAGCAACACATAAAATTTCCTGTACAAAAGTATTTTATTTTTATGTTTAATGAATCTGTCTTTCATAATATAATTGTTTTATTTTGAGCATTTGTACCAACTGATTACATTTAACCATTCTGAACTTCATTTGCATGTCACTTAAGTATTGTGTTATCTTAGTTTTTCACATAAAAGGTAAGTTTTTCTTAATTTTCTCACACTTAGCAGTGACCAGTAAATCAAGACATGAGTTTGGACTTGTGGGACATATGTGATAAAATGAATCAAGAGGCTAGTAAATAATCTTTAGTGGATGTGAAAACTAATCTTTTTTTTCTTTTGATTAATGATATCAATAGTAGTCAATATATATATTATTTGGAATTAAGTCTTATAACTAGACTCAGCCTTCAGACATAGCCCTGTGGCATCCAATCCTGTCAGATGTCGGAATCTAAGCAGGGTCGGGCCTGGTTAGTACCTGGATGGGAGAACACCTGGGAACACCAGAAGCTGTAGGCTTGGGAGAAGGACCTGGCGACCCCCTCCCAAAAATCAATCTGCCATTGAAAACCCTAAGCACAGCAGAGAAGCACTGACAATAGTGTTTCCCCTGTTGTACAGAGGGTCACTGTGAGTCAGATACCGACTTGACGGCACCTAACAACAACAACAACTAGAATCAACTGCTCTGGAATGTTGATTCAGAACAAGGTGCTCCTTTCTTATAGATTTTTTGTTAGTGGACTCAGAGACATCTTTTTGTTATTCTTTACTTGTTTGTTTTTTGAAAATGTCTCACTAAAAAGTCTAGGCTGGCCTAGAACTTGTGATCCCCATGCCTCAACCTCCCCAGTCCTGGGATTACAGGCATCCAACACCATATCTAGCTCAAAGTCACATCCCACTTTCCTTCCTTCCTTCCTTCCTTCCTTCCTTCCTTCCTTCCTTCCTTCTTTCCTTCCTTGTGTTCTTCCTTCCTTCCATTCTTCCTGTCTTCTTTCCTTTCTAGCCTTCTATATGTGGAGTTAAACCCAAGGCCTTGCACACGGTAGGCAAGTCTCTGCCACCAAGCTGTACTTCCAGCTCTTTTTTTAATTTTGAGACACAGTCTCACTAAGTTGTACAGGCTGCCTCTGACCTTGAGCCTCTGATCCTCCTACCTCAGCCTCTTGAGACACTGGAATCATGGGACTGTACCATGGCACCATGGTACCAGGCTGGAGTCACATCTTTTCCCATATATCAATAGCTGGGAAATTAGATGGGTTTAACTTATCTGCTAGTATTGAAAATTCCAGTCTATTTTCTTTTTAAAGAGACCAAGTTCTACTTCTATCTTATCTCATATATTTATTTCATTAATGATTACTACTCAATGTAATTATTGGGACATTAACATTGATACATACCTGCAGCCGTAGCCCTGTGGCATCTGATCCCGTCAGATCTCCGAAGCTAAGCAGGTTCAGTCCTAGTTAGTACTTGGATGGGAGACCTCCCGGGAACACCAGGTACTCTAGGCTTGGGAGATGGATCCAGCAATCCACTCCCAAAAATCAATCCACCATTGAAAACCCTATGAACAGTAGAGAAGCACTGACAATAGCGTTACCCCTGTTGTATGTAGGGTTGATATGAGTTGGATACTGACTCAATGGCACCTAACAACAACAACATTGATACATGGATGTATCTGGTATTTTGGACCATTTGATCTGTTATGAGAACATGTAATTGGCATTATGGATCTTGCAAAAAAATATTAGCTTTTAGGGAAGGAAATGTCTGTGCTTTTTCTTAACCCAAATACAACTTTTGAAACTTAGATTTTTGCATCTGAAGCAATGTAATCTATGTTTAGAACATAGAGAACTAAGAAATGGGAGCAACTTAAGAACTAAAACTTTCTTCGTGGTTTATTTTTACTGAAAAAAGAATCTCTTGGCTAATTTGGGAGAAAAGAATGTTTAAATAATGATGTTAGAAGTGAATCAAAAATGACATTTGAATAAGAGAAGTCAGAAATGCCCTCTTCCTTAATTATGAAACTACTTCTGTTGACTATAAAGAATTGTGAACATACATTACCATTATCAGCTGCATTGTATAGTCTGCACTATTGGTTTATCAGAGTCTCCATATTTGGATGCATTTTCTGCATTCGTGTGAGTATTCTGTAAGAATGTTGAAGAAACAGAAATAATTTGCTCTCCTCTTATTCCTTTCCCTCTTTCTTCCAGTATCTAGTAGGTTGAATGGTGATACTATTAAGACTACGTTTAAGAAATAATCTTTGATCTACATCAGTAAATGTTTCCAATCCTCTTCACTTTTGGCAGAGTTGTAGCATCTAAATAAGGCAGGTTGTTAATGATTCTTCTTCCAATATTGATGCCGTATTCTTTCTCATAAAGTGCAGCTTCTCGGATTATTTGCTCAGCATAGAAATTGAAGAGATATGGTGAAAGGATATAGTCCTGAAACCATACCTTTCTCAACTTTAAACCAGGCAGTGTTTCCCTGTTGTTTGAATAACTGCCTCCTGGTCCATGTACAGATTC
This sequence comes from Pedetes capensis, assembly GCA_007922755.1. Lineage (NCBI taxonomy): Eukaryota > Metazoa > Chordata > Mammalia > Rodentia > Pedetidae > Pedetes > Pedetes capensis. The sequence goes on from VMDO01019774.1 coordinate 13,830, forward strand.
CTCATGAGTACAATTAAAGGCTCTGATACTCTCATTCTTTGAAATGTTACCCATAATTTGTTATGATCCACATAGTCAAACGCCTTCGCACAGGTGATAAAACATAGACAACTTTCTGGTATTCTCTGCTTTCAGTTAATATCCATGGGATATCAGCAATGATGTCCCTGGGTCCCTACCCTCTTCTGAATCAAGCTTGATTTTCTGGTAGTTCCCTGTCTATATATTGCTGTACTTGCTCTTCAATGACCTTTAGTAAAATTTTGCTTGCATGTGATATTAATGCTAGCATGTGATAATAATATTAATATTTGATAGTTTTCACATTCAGTTGAATCCCTTTTCTTGGGAACAGGCACAAATATGGACCTCTTCCAATTTGTTGGCCAGGTAGCTATTTTCCAAATCTCTTGGCATAAGCAAGTTGGCACTCCAGTGTGGCATCTGTTTGTTGAAACATATCTATTGGTATTCCATCAATTCCTGGAGACTTGTGTTTTGCCAATTCTTGAGTTTTGCCACTTCATCCTTTAATAACAGTGGTTCCTCATCATATACAACCTCTTGGAATGGTTGGTCATACACCAAATATTTTTTGTATAATGATTCTGTGTATTCTTTCCAATCTTCTTTTGTTTCCTGTATCATTTAATATTTTCCCTGTAGAATCTTTCACTATTACCACTAGAGGCTTGAATTTTTTCTTTACTTCTTTGAGCTTGAGAAACACAGAGTGAGTTCTTCCCTTTTGGTTTTCTGTCTCCAGCTCTTTGCACATGTCATTATAATATTTGATTTTGTCTTCTCAAACTGCCCTTTGAAATCTTCTGTTTAGTTCTTTAAGATCATCATGTCTTCCTTTTACTTTATCTGCTCAATGTGTGGGGGCAAGTTTCATAGTCTTTCTTGACATGTAATTTGGTCTTTTCTTTCTTTCTTGTCTTTTTAATAACCTTTTGTTTTTTTCATGAATGATGTCTTTGATGTCATGCCACAACTCATTTGGTCTTCTGTCATTCATGTCTAATGCATTAAACCTCTTCTTGAGGTGGCCTCTGAACTCAGATGGGATATGCTGAAGGTCATACCTTGGCTCTTGTACACTTGTTCGAATTTTCTTCAGTTTCAGTTTGAACCTGCATATGAGCAGTTGATGGTGATCCACAATCACCATCTGGTCTTGTTCTGACATTTGATATTGAGCTCTTCCATCGTCTCTTTCCTCAAATGTAGTCAAGTTGAGTCCTGTATGTTCTATCTGGTGAAGTCCACATGTATAGTCACCATTTATATTGCTGAAAAAATGTATTTTCTATGAAAAGATCAATGGCCTGACAAAATTCTATCATGTGATCTTCAGCATTATTTCTGTCACCAAGGCCATATTTTCTGACTACTAAGCCTTCTTCTTTGTTTCCAACTTTTGCATTCCAGTCACTAGTAATTATCAGTACATCCTGATTGCATGTTTGATCTATTTCAGATTGTAGAAACTGGTAAAAATATTCTCTATCTTTATTTATTTATTTTTATTTTTGCAGTACTAGGGTTGAACCCAGGGCCTCATACTTGCATGCTTTACAAGGCCTGGGCCACTGAGCTACACCCCAGCCCATGTTTTTACTTTTTTTTTTATTTTTTTTTTTGAGACAGGGTCTTGCTAAGTTATGCAGACTGCCTCTGGTCTCTAACTTGCAATCCTCCTGCCTCTGCCTCCCAAGCCACTGGCATTACAGGCATGCACCACTGCACCAGGCTTTATTTGTGGTCTTAGTGGTGGGTGTATAAATTTAAGTAATAGTCATATTACCTGGCCTTCTTTGTAAGCATTTGGATATTATTCTATCACTGACAGCATTGTACTTCAGGGCAGGTCTTGAGTTTTTTTTTTTTTATGATGAATGAAATCCCATTTCTCTTTGATATGTCATTTCCAGCATAGTAGACCATATGATTATCTGACTCAAAATGGCCCATGCTGGTCCATTTTAGCTCACTGATGCCTAGAATGTCAATGTTTATGTACTCTATTTCTTTTTTAATGATTTCAAATTTTCTGATTCATACTATGTACATTCCTTGTTCCCATTATTAATGGATGTTTACCATTGTTTCTTCTCATTTTGAATCATGCCACACCAGCAAATGGAGGTCCTGGGGGCTGTAATCCATTTCTGTCATTAAGGTAGACTCTACTTTGAGGAGACAACTCTTCCCCAGTCGTCTTTTGAGTGCCTTCCAACCTGGAGCAGCTCATTTTCTGGTACTATATCTGACAGTATTTCTCTGCTATTCATAAGGTTTTCAATGGCTAATTGTTTCAGGAGTGGGCTGCCAGGTCCTCCTCCATAGTCTATCTTACTCTGAAAACTCAGCTGAATCCTGTCCACCATGGGTGACTCTGCTGGAACTTGTAATACCAGTAACATAGCTTTCAGCATCTTAGTAACATGCAAGCCCCCACAGTATAGCAAACTGACAGACATATTGGAGTTTGATTGCATACTCCATTCCATTTCTCTTTGGGAATGTGGCAGACAGACTCTTAGAATTCCAATCCTCCCACAATATGTCTTCTGATGTTTATGTCCTTGTGTCATTTCCTTCCCTTGAGTACAGGTGGCAGCTATGTTTTGCTAATAAGCAATAGAATATGACAAAGATATTGGGCTGTTACTGCCTTGATTATGCTATGCTATGTCAAACCCCATCTGGGTTACAGACTCACATTCTTAAAGCCATGAGGAAATGAATTTTGCCAATCGCATGAGTAATCTTAGGAAGGGATTCTTCCTCAGTTGAACTTCCTGATGAGAAAGTACCCTGGCTAACATCTTGATTGCAGTTTTGTGTGACCCTAAGCAGAGTAGCCAGTAAAGCCATGACTGCATTTCATGCCTGAAGAAACTATGGTAGATAAATGTGTATTGTTTTAAGCTGCTTAGCTTGTGATAATTTGTTGCCCAGTAATAGATAACTAATACAAGCATGTCTTAATTCCCAAACAATATTGGGAACACCTCAAACATCAATGTTGTTTGTATGTCAGGCAATACCACGCCATGGGTACTTGAAAACTTTTACTATAGAAGCTACTAAATATATACTGAGCTTTTGAGGACAGAGAACATGAAATATTCATCTTCACATGTCCTTTACCTGGCAGGAATCTGACACATAGTTGACAATGAGCTTATGTTATGTTAATAAAGACTCACTCAGGGGAATATAGCCACTGTGAATTATGGCATAATTCAGTAAAAATGACTCACCCGTCAAATGTGACACTTTTCTTGTTTTTGTATGGGTTTTATTTCTTTTGATGGTGCTGGAGATTGAACCGTGGGCTTGTGCATGCTAGACATGCACACTATTGCTCAGTCTGTGTAGCTTTTAAGAGACTTTTTTTTCTTTTTTGCATTTTAAATGGTGGGGAAACAATAATATTTCACAGTGTAACAATTATATACAATTTAAATTTAAGTGTACATTAGTATGAAGTGTTATTGGAACACAACCACCTTCATCCTTGTACACATTTTTGATGAGTGCATTCATGTTGCCATGGCAGAGTTGAGGAGTTACAAGAAAAATGTATGTGGTGCTCCCATTTCTTTGCCCTGCTTCTTGGCATACTACCAATGGCAGATGCATTTTTAACTAGACAATGTTTTAATTGCTTTGCATATTGACAGATTAAATCATTTTGTTCATTTTTCAATTACAAGTCTGTAACCATTGTGCCAAAACAAGGAGAGTAGACTTGAACATTGCGCTTTTAAGGCATAATGTTATTTTTTGAACATAGTATGTTATTTTTTAAAATCAAATTAGATGGCAAATTTTTGTGGGGTTTTGTGCAATAATACTATAACTGTGCTGAAATATTATAATACACACTGGCATTAGCAGACTACCTGCTCATTATTGTAGATTTGCCTCTCAGTACCCATGGGGAATTGGTTCCCCTCTTTTCCATAAATATCCAAATCTGCAGATGCTCAAGTCCCTTAGATAAAGTGGTAGTAGATACATATAACCTATGTATATCCTCTCAAATATTTTCAATCATGTGTAGATTACTTATAATACCTAATGTGATGTGAACACTGTATTGTTTAGGGTATAATGACAAGAAAAATGTCTGAACATATTCAGTACAGTTGCAATATATTTTCCTGAATAATTTCCTGAATCAAAAAACTCAGAGCCCTTGTATATAGAGGGACAATTTATTTCTAACTCATAGGAATGTAATGGACAGAAAGATTAAACAATTTAAGATAGGATATCTCATCATGGAAGAATATGATCGCAAAATGAAAAAATAAAAATGAGACTAGAGTCAAAGTTTCTGGATGTTTCATTTCTTAGTAAAGGAAAACTATTTAACAATGGTGAGTTAATTGTGTTTGTAGCAACTACAGAAATATGTTCAGAGAAAATAACTTGTTTAATACTACTAATCTTTTGGAAAGAGCATTTTCCTGGGAGAGGCAACGACATTGGTAACTATATCAACAGTTAATTTACAAAGAAGACAAATGAATCTAAGTGGGATTTTTTGGCTTTTGATGAATCGATAGATCCACTTATTGATGCTTCTTAGTTTTTTATTTAAAATACATGCCAAGTAAATGCTAAGGTTAAAGTAAACAAAGAATTAGCACTTTGAATAGTCCATTAGAACAACCACTAGTAAGAATATTTTCAAAGGAGTTGAGAAAACACTCATTCAATACAAGTTGAAGTAGAATCAGCCAGGATGTGTTATAACTAATGGTGGTAGAATATTTGTGGATTTTTTATCTGATGCAAGGTCAAGGTCAAGATTATTCTTTCTCATGTGAACATCCAACTATTTCAACACTAGTTGTTGAAAAGATGACATTTTCTCCATTGAATTACCCTACCACCTTCCTTGAAAATCCATTAAACATATATTTATAGGTCTATTTCTGGAAACTTTTTTCTGTTTTATTGAGTCATATGTCTATCCTTAGGCAACTGTTCCCTTATCCTAACTAGTGTAGCTTTTAGTAAGTCTTGAAATTAAGTGATATAAACCTATAAATTTGTTCTTCTTTAAAGATGTTTTGGTTAATTTACATACATCCTTCTAGAATTTTTAAAAATGAGATTATATTGAATCTACGTATGAATTTATGATCTGATATCTTTACAATCTTCAGTATTTCAATTTATGATTATGGTATATCTTTCCATCTATTTAGGTCTTCTTTAAGTTCTCTCAGCAACATTTTATAGTTTTGAGGATACAAGTCTTGCACCTTTTTGTTAAATTTATTCCTAATATTGCACATTCTTGAACTAATTTGCACACATTTAACAGTTTTAAAGGGCTACCAAATCAGATGCAGACTAGAATTGCTTGTGGATTGCAGTTCTCGACCGAGAATCCAATCTGTACACAATTCTAATCTTCATCTCATTTTGTAGCCCTCTAAAACTGTTGAAAAATTATGAATTAAATTCAAGGATACATGGGGTATCAGGCATTTGGGTGCTATTATAAGAGATGTATATGTATTTTCAAAATTTATTTTACCATACTTATTAGTATATGGAAATACAATTGATTTTCTGTTCTGTACATATATTCTGTGGCCTTGCTAATTTCACTTACTAATATCAGTAATTCTTTCAGGGATTCATTATAATTTTCAATGTATATATCATGTTGACACTGGAAATATGCAAATATTCACATATATGATCATGTTGACACTTACCAAATGCAAATATTCACATCATTTACATTAAATATGTTTCTATATTATGGGATTTGCCCCTCTTGTTGTTAGATGCTGTCAAGTTGGGTCTGACTCATAGGGACCCTCATAGGTTTTCAATGGCTGATTGTTTCGGGATCGCCTTGGGAGTGGACTGCCACACCCTTCTCCCGTAGGGTTTGAACCTACTATTTTTTTATTTGTATATTGTCCTGTATTTTGTTCTTTGTCCATTTTTACCGTTTTCATTGTCTTCCTATTGATTATTTTTAGTGCTCTCTTTTTGTCTTATAACTATATATCTTTGTCCTATTAATTTTGTGATAATTAAAGCATTTACAGTGTGCTTTTTAAGTTATCACATTAATTAAAATAATATTATAGTGTGTCTTAGGCATATTTTTCACAAATATTTCTTTTAACCTTATATTTTACTTAACAATTTATCATTATTTGATAATGGTTGTGAATGGTTACAATTAAGAGTTAATCTTAATTCTTTTTAAAAAGTAAATTGCTGAGTCTTTCATATTTTTGTTTCCTTTCACTATTTGTCTTTGCATGTGTATCCTGTGTACACATTCACCCCTTGTTGTGGGTCTCTTTATTTTCCAGAATGAGTCACCATCATTCCTACTGGGCTTTATCTAATCTCTTCCTGAAGTTCTGCAGATGTTAACTTGATCATCTTCTTTGGAAAGTTTATTTCAAAAACCAGCTGCTCAGACTGTGAGGCCAATGTATTGCTAAGGGCAATCTCAACCACACAGCATTAGCTCTCCTTCTGAGAAATGACACCTACTCATTTTTATATTATTTTTATTTTCCACTCATTTGGTTACCAACAAAGATGCTGCTGGTTTTGTTGGGGGGAAAGACCACTGAAGAATGGACTGTTTTTCAAATTGGTCCCTGAGGAGTCTTGAAGAAGTTTCTCAAACTCTTCTGATTTGACCATGATGCTCTACAATGAGTTTTACTATATTCACTTATGCTTAGGAAAGTCTTTCAGTCTTCAAAAGAGAATTCTACCTTTGTCTTACAAGGTACAAACATAATTAGAGGGTCTTTCTGTCTTAACTTTAATGTAATTTGTTCTTGCATGAATAGTGGCAATTGAGAAAAGATACTTCTGATTTAAATAAATCATTATTGTTAGGAAGTTTCTTTTCTTCCACTGACATAACCTTTGAAATTTTGTAAATTACACATGGTAAATAATTAACCCACATCACCTTTTTGTATTAGGTATTGAATTTGAATTTTAACATATTAGCTAGATAACTTTGGGATATAATTTAATTGTTCTGTTCTTTAGTTTTTTTATCCTTATAATGTGATGATGATATCACCTGCCCCATCAGAGAGAACTAAATGAGAACTAAATGAATTATTATAGGTAATGGACTTGGTAGAGTGCCTGACCCTTAGTTACCACTCCATATGTGTTAACTGTTTTTTTTTATTGGACATTTTTAATGTACACCTTAATGTGATTCATTCTGACATGCTTTTCATTGTGGCATTTCCATATATGCACTTTGATGTACATTATTCATATAGGTGCCCCCTTGTTTGTTTGTTTTTTGAGACAGGGTTTTACTCTATAAACTAAACTGACTTAGAACCTGAAATCCTCCTGCCCCAGGCTTCTGAGTGCTAGGATCACAAGCAGTATGCCAGCATGGCAAGGTGTGTTAACTGTTTTTTTATCTCACCTAATATCTTATTACTTAGTGAGCAAGAGAAAAGAAAACAGAAAAACAAAACAAAAAAGATTACCTAGTTTAGGGAATTAAAAGGATCAGTGAAGGAATTAGGTAGTGTATTTACCAGAAAGAACAGGAAATAAAAACATAAGATTGTTCAGCTTAATGGAGATAGTCTGTTATGCTACTTTTTAAACAACAACAACAGCAGCAACAATGATGATGATGATGACAAAGACAACAACAACAACAACAACAGTAACTTAAAACCAAACTATCCTTTTGGGGAAGCTCAAGTTATTAATAGTGGAAAGTCAATTTGGATTTTCTTCTTGAAGCAACTTCTTTCCAAATATTTGATGTTCTTTTATTTTCATTATAGTTACACAATTTGACATTTATTTGCTTTTTACAAACAATAGGAAAACAAGGGCTATTCAATTTATACTTATCTCTGCTGCACATCAATTCCTTCCTATTTTCCTTTATTTGTAATTTATAGTAAATTCATTGAATAACAACTTTATTGGTTTGCCACCACTTGTATTGTTACATTTGTTTTTATTTTTCATACAATGACAGTTTGGGGTTACATATTCATTTTCTGTAGAAAATTTCCTCTTGTCTGGAGGATGTCTTCACAAGTTTTATGTTAACCTTTCTTGGTGAAGATGATGTAAACTTTCCTCTCTTCTCTATAGAATAAGAGATTAGTTAGTCTGAGACAGTCCAGTGTAATGAGTAGATGGTTGTTAGAGTCAACAGATTTAATATTTGCATTTAATACAGTAGGTTTACAAACTACATTGTATGATTAGTAGATTTTTGCTTTAGAATTACAAATTATATTGCAGGATTGGAAATAATATACTAAAAGCTAAATAAAATTTCTAACTGTACATTTGTCATAAAATTGTAGGCTATAATTGACCACTAATATAATCTCGCTACTCTTGAGTATTTATTTTTATACTTTCACTAACTTCAGAAAGTTTTTGCAGATCTTAGCTGCTTCAATAGACATGAATATGATAGACTCATTCACAAAGGGGTTAAAGGACAAAAGTCAAGAATTGGAGAGTTAGAAATGCTAGAAATCTTTAGTTAAGAATAATTACTACATTGAAGTATGAAAGTCAGCTCTGAGCTTCCTTCTAAATGAAGCATAAAGGTTTTCAGGAGATATAAACATTTTTCTTATGATATATTCTAGGAAGAATTTATTATATAGCCCTTAGAGGTATTCAAAGTAGCAATGATTTTGCAGAAGACAGAGTAATATTCATCATATGGTCCTTCCCACCTCCTTCCTGTTAAACTAAAGTTTCACTGAAATGTAATATACATACAGAAAATGTACTACATGCACAGATCATCAGTATAAAGTTCAATGAATTATCACAAAGCAAATATGTCTGTGAAAACAATTCCTAGATCATCAAATAACCGAAGATTAAGCAGTAGACCAGAAACGTCCCCATTATACTTCCTTGCAGTCATGGTCCACATGGTCCACTATCCTGAATTCTAAGAGTATATGTTAGTTTTGCTTGTGTTTATACTTTATATAACAGGAATCAGGCAATATTTATCCAGTGTCTGGTTTCTTTCTCTCAATAATGTGTCTATAAAATTCATTCATGTTTTTTCAGTGTAACTGTAAATCACTGAATTTCATTGCTGTGTAGTTTTTATATTATGTGAATATGACACTATTTTATGCATTCTACTGTCTACTGCCATGCTACCCTGGCATCTGACCCCATCTGATCTTGGAAGCTAAGCAGGGTTGAGTCTCATTAGTCCTTGGATGGGAGGCAGCCTGAGCATAATGGCTGCTGTAGGCTTGGGAGAAGGACCTGACAGCCCACTCCCAAAACAGTCAACCATCAAAAACTCTGTAAAAAGCAGGGAAGCACTGACATAGTGCTGGGCATGGCACAGTGCTGGGCAGTGTTTCTTTCTGCTGTACACAGAGGCAACTATGTGTCGCACCTGACTCAACAGCACCTAAGAACAACCTGCATTCTACCATTAATGAACATTTTTGTAGTTTCCAGTTTGCATTTATTATTATGAATAGTGCTGCTCTGATCATTTTTTGGTAGATTATTCGGTCATGTATGTATACATTTCCGTTGGGTATGTATTTATAAGTGGAATTATTGCATCATAGGATATACATAAATTCAGTTTTAATAGATACTTCCAAGCAGTTTTTCAGTTACACTCCTGCCAACAGTGTATGAGTATCCTATTTGCTTCATATCCTTCACAGCAACTGATATTGACAGGTGGTTTTTTTTTTTTTTCATTTTAGCTATTTTGAAAGGTATGAGATAGTATCTTCTGGTGGTTTTAGTTTTCATTTCCCTGATGACTAATGAAGATTAGTATTTTCTTTTGTTAAGTGTTCAAATGTTGAACCTAGGGCCACTGAAGGATCCTAAAGAACAGGAGTTCTCTACTCTTGATTATAAAACAAAACATATAGTCTAGGTAAGGAACATCAGTGCAAAAACCTCAATATTTTATTTTGAATTTTAAAGGCATTGATATGAATTACAGATGGCCCATGTTACCCTGGCACAGGTTTGGCCTAGGGAAATAACTGAGCTTAAGGATAACCCCACTCCAATAAAAATTGTTTGAGGCTTGGAAAAGATAACTCTTCAATAGGCCAGCAGTATGAGTTGGCTAAAAAATATGCTCCTGATAATGAATTGGCTGTTGAGTACAGATTTTTTTTCTTTTACTGTCTTTCTCAATCTTGAAAATTATCTGCCAAATGATATTTTGTCAAGATGATATAGAGATATGGAAATAGATTGAGACTAGGGTAGTGGTATTGAGGATCAAAATGATTTGGAGAGGTCTGCGGTGCAGCTCAGGTCTGAGGGGTAGAGCTCTTGCCTAGCATGCACAAGGCCCTGGGTCTTATCCCCAGCACCTTAAGAAATGATATAGAGCTTTGAGGCGATAGTATTAATTGACATTATGTGGACTCCTGCTTTTAGCCTACAATTGGCTCCCACGTTTTTATATTAAACAAATTAATGTATGTTAGGTATATAAAGTCTACAGCCATACCACCCTGATGTCCAGTCCTGTCTGATTGCAGAAGCTAAGCAAGGTCAGGCAAGGTCAGCTAAGCAAGGTTAGTGCTTGGATGGGAGACTGCCTGGGAATACCTGATGCTGTAGATGTGGGAGGTGGACCTGGCAACCCATTCCTGAAATAATCAGCCATCAGAAACCCTAAGAATAGCAGAGAAGCACTGACATAGTAGCAAGTATGGCACAGTGTTGGGTAGTGTTTGATTCTGTAGTATGTTGTTGTTGTTGTTAGGTGCCGTCAAGTTGAGTCAGACTCATAGCGACCCTATGTACAGCAGATCGAAACACTTCCCAATTCTGTGCCAGGCAAACGATCTTATTTATGTTGAAGCCCATTGTTGCAGACACTGTGTCAATCCATCTGGTGGAGGGTTTTCTTCTTTTGCATTGACCTGCCACTCTCCCAAATATGATGTCCTTCTCCAGGGATTGATCTCTCCTGACTACATGTCCGAAATATGTAAGACGCAGTTTGGTCACTCTTGCTTCCAAGGAGCACTCTGGTTGCATTTCTTCTAGGACAGATTTGTTGGTTCTTTTGGCAGTCTATGGTATATTCAATAGACGTCTCCAGCACCACAATTCAAAAGCACCAATTCTTTTTCTGTCTCTCTTGTTCAATGTCCAGCTTTCACAACCATATGATGCCACTGAAAATACCATGGCATGAGTCAGACGCACCTTCATCTTCAATGTGACATCTTTGCTTTTCAATACTCTAAAGAGATCTTTTGCCACAGCTTTTCCTCGAGCAATGCGTCTTTGGATTTCTTGACTGCTGCTTCCACGGGTGTTGATTATAGAGCCAAGCAAAGCAAAATCTTGGACAACCTCAATCTTTTCTCCATTTATTGTGAAGTTGCATGCTGACCCAGTCATAAGGATTTTTGTTGATGTTTAGTCGTACCCCATATTGAAGACTATGATCTTTGATCTTCATCAGTAAATGTTTTAAATCCTCTTCACTTTCAGCAAGCAGAGTTGTGTCATCTGCATAACGCAGGTTGTTGATGAGTCTTCCTCCAATCCTGATGCCACGTTCTTCCTCATAAAGTCCAGCTTCTCGGATTATTTTCTCAGCATATAAATTGAAGAGATAGGGTGAAAGTATTCAGCCCTGACACACACCTTTCTCAACTTTAAACCACTCAGTGTTTCCTTGTTCTATTTGAACAACTGCCTCCTGGTTCATTTACAGATTTCTCATGAGCACAATTAGGTGTTCTGGTATTCCCATTTTCTGAAGTGTTATCCATAATTTGTTATGATCCACACAATCAAATGCTTTTGCATAATCAATAAAACATAGATAGACATCTTACTGATATTCTCTGCTTTCAGTTAATATCCACCTGACATCAGCAATGATGTCCCTGGTTCCCCGCCCTCTTCTGAATCCCACTTGATTTTCCGGTAATTCCCTGTGTATATACTGCTGCAGTCGCTTCTGAATGATCTTTAGTAGAATTTTGCTGGTGTGTGATATTAATGATATTGTCCAATAGTTTGCACATTCGGTTGGATCCCCTTTTTTGGGAATAGGCACAAATATGGATCTCTTCCAGTCAATTGGCCAAGTAGCTGTTTTCCAAATCTGTTGGCATAAACATGTTAACACCTCCAGTGCTGCATCTGTTTGCTGAAACATCTCTGTTGGTATCCCATCAATTCCTGGAGCCTTGTGTTTTGCCAGTTCTTTCAAGGCAGCTTCCACTTCGTCCTTCAACACCATTGGTTCCTCTTCATATGCAACCTCTTGGAATGGTTGGTTATCTACCAATTCTTTCTTGTATAATGACTCTGTGTATTCTTCCCATCTTCTTTTGATGTTTCCTGCATCATTTAATATTTTACCTGTGGAATCTTTCACTACTGACACTTGAGGCTTGAATTTTTTCTTCACTTCCTTAAGCTTGAGAAACACAGAGCATGTTCTTCCCTTTTGATTTTCTGCCCCCAGCTCTTTGCACATGTCATTATAATATTTGTTTTTGTCTTCTTGAGCTGCCTTCTGAAATCTTCTGTTTAGTTCCTTAACTTCCTCATGTCTTCCTTTTGCCTTAGCTGCTCGACGTTCAAGGGCAAGGTCCAGTGTCTCTTTTGACATGTAATTTGATCTTTTCTTTTTTTCTTGTCTTTTTAAGAACTTTTTGCTTCCTTCTTGAATGATATCTTTTATGTCATGCCACAACTCTTCTGGTCTCCTGTCATATGTGTCTAACGCATTAAACCTATTTTTGAAGTGGTCTCTGAACTCAGGTGGGATATACTCAAGGTCATACCATGCTCTCATATACTTGTTCTAATTTTCTTCAGCTTCAGTTTGAACCTGCATATGAGAAGTTGAGGGTCTGATCCACAGTCAGCATCTGGTCTTGTTTTGACATTTTGTATAGAGCTTTTCCATCGTCTCTTTCCACATATGTAGTCAATTTGATTCCTGGATGTTCCATCTGGTGAAGTCCATGTGTATAGTCTCCATTTATGAAGTTGAAAAAATGTATTTGCAATGAAAAGGTCATTGGTTTGACAAAATTCTATCATGCGATCTCCAGCTTCGTTTCTGTCCCCAAGACCATATTTTCAACTACTGAGCCTTCTTCTTTGTTTCCAACCTTTGCATTCCAGTCACCAGTGATTATCAGTATGTCTTGATTGTATGTTTCATCTATTTCAGATTGCAGAAGCTGATAAAAGTCTTCCCTTTCTTCATTTTTGGCCTTAGTGATGGGGTGCATAAATTTGAATAATAGTCATATTAACTGGCCTTCCTTGTAGGCATATGGATATTATTCTATCACCGACAACATTGTATTTCATGACAGATTTTGAAACGTCTTTTTTTGATGATGAATGCAACCCTGTATATAGGGTTGCTATAAGTCAGACCTGACCCCACAACCCCTAGCAACAATAAGGTGTATGAAGAGTGTTTGACACCTGGGAAGTACTCAATAATTTTTTATTGTAGTCATTATTATTATTATTATTATTATTATTATTATTATTATTATCATTTTGTACCATTTTTACTCTTGTGCCTTTGGTCCTCTGATGCTTGAAATTGGGCATAGTTTGTGAACTCACTTTATCTTGTATAACAACTTCCTAGTGGTGCTTTTTAATTTATTTATTTTTCCTTGATACTAGGGATTGAACCCAGGGTCTCATGTATGCTAGGCAACCGTTCTACCACTGAGCTACATCCCCAGATGCTTTCAAAATTTTATTTGAGACAGGGTTTCACTATGAAGTCTAGGCTGGCCTTACACTTACCATCTTCTTTCCTCCACTTCCTGAGTAGCCAGGGTTCCAGGTGGGTGCCACTGCAACTGGCACTAGTTGTACTTTGACATCATGTGGGAAAGCAGGTGCCTGATGTGTGAGTGTGAGATGATGCTGAATCCCCTCTTCTTATTGTTCTTCCTGCTCCTGATGGTGTGTGCACGACTTTTCACCAGACAAGCAGGGCTGGTATCTGCGTGTTCACTTGTGGCTGTCTAGGGCAAGTGCCTGGCTCTAGCTGGAACCTAAGAAATGCTTACTAAAGGTTTGCTCCATGGAATTCTCCTATTGTGGCATCTACTGCAATTGAGATATGTGTGCATCTCATGAATTCAAAGGCCACATGGAGCAAGTTCAGACAAATAGGTGACAAAGTAGAAAAATGGTGGAATTTAGAGTCAGGTGGGCCTGACTTGAACTCCAGCTTATCTAGGTTATCTACTTTTCCAAGCTGTAAAGTCTTGGATGAAACACTTAAACTCTTGGAGTTTTGGTTTCCTCCTTAGTTGAATGTGAGTAGAGAAATCCACATTATTAAAGAAAGGCTGTTGCAAGGATTAGGCAGACTCCACTTAAAGTTCCTACAAGTGCATGTTCCTCAAGAAATGGTACTTTTCATTATCTAATGACTTTCATATTTTAAACTGCCACTCTAACCCATGCTTTGATCTGCTCAGATTCCTTTCTATTTTATATCTTCAACTTTTTTCTCTCTCATTATTTCAATAAAATTTTAAAGCTTAAATGCCCATGATAGAAGATACTTATATCCTATCAGTTTATTCTTTTTAACATAAATGTGCATCAAGAAAAGGGACAATAATTATTTGCATGTTCTTTTCTATTCTAAAGACTGCCTCCATATCCACATAGGAGAGGATATCCTATCATTCTGGCCAATTAGGTCCTGGATCTTTTTATACAAAATCAGGAAAATTGGTCATGAGAAATGGGAAAATGGCTGTAAATAAAAATGATGACTCTGAAAACAATTTATTGTGTGTATGGATTAAAAACCTTGCTGTGTTTTTAATGGTTTCAGATATGTAAGTCTCTTCTCCTTACTTAACAAAACTGAGAGACACCTATGAAGCTAATGACTGTACTGTTTATTATTTTCTATCATTTCTCAAACCTGGAATGGTGTGGAATTTACAGGGAGCACTAAAAAACACTTGTTTGTTTGACATACTTAAAAATAATTTTACTAAAGAGATTATTGTCTGTAAAATGACAATATGTTGATCCTTGTATAGGGAAATAGTTTCTCTCTTAAAGGACTTCCTGGATACCATGTTCAGAATGTTTCAAGCATTGATTTGTTATTGCCAGGGATTTTAGAAACTAGATCTGAGTGAGGGGGAATAAATGTCTATCCTGCTTCATACTTTCATCTTTCTACCTTTTTATCTCTTGTTTTTCAAAAAGCCTATCAATGAGAAGGTGTGCTTTCAACTAGCAGAATGGTGGAGGGAAATTTCATAACGTTTATTTTTATATGTTTTGCCCATAGAAACTCTGATGGAAATATATTTCATTCACTTGTGACAAATCATTTTAAAAACATCTTTTTTGTTGTTATGAGTATAACTGGAAGTTTTCTATTTGAAGCCAGATGAAATAGTCATTTTGAGTTAATGCCAAAACACAACCCTCACCCAATGGCTATATAAAAGCCAGTTAAACAAGTGTGGTGTCCTTTTCTGCCTGAGGCAGCATCTGATTCAGGCTCTGGGAGAGCCTTGTGCTGTCCTCCAGCTTTTTGTAGTTGGAGGGGAAAATGTGGTTACACCCCAGAGGAGGAAAAATGCTTCACATCCTATTTAACTTCCAGATTCTACTGCAAACTATGAAATGATGTAATTCAGGGTTAAAATACCTTCCCAGAACCTGGGAAAAATCCAGGTAGCCCCTAAAAATGACAATGGTGCTAAATGCCGTCCTTATGATGGTCTCCTCAGTTTGTTTCTATAAAAAGTCATACCAGGGGCTACCACAATTGGATAGCTGGAAAATTGCACTGATTTTGTGGAGAGAGTGTTGTTTATATTGTGGCCCTTATATGGTATTTTCAGAATGATCAAAATTTTAGATGTGATAATTCATTAATATGGCTTGACAATGTTAACACTCTGGGGTCACTTATAAATGCAAACGTCTAGGATAGTTTTAGATTATTATTTATTTAAAAGTTCTAACACATAATGCTAGCATAATAGATCATTGTTACTACATCATTCTTTGACAAGGTAATGGTGCATGTAAAAGTAGCTTTCACCATCTATTCTTTCAGTCACCCAAATCAATTTTTAAGTACTTATTATGTCACAAAAGGCACAACGGTTCTGAAAGATGGTGCATTCTACATATTATAGTGAGGTTTCAGCTCACCATGATTATGTAAAAGATTAGGAAAATTCATTTGGTTAAGTGATATGAAGAAACTAAACTTTCTCTGTTTTAAAAAAGATTTGTTGCTGGGCATGGTGGTGTATGCCTGTAATCCCAGCATCTAGAAGCTGAGGCAGGAAGATAGTGTGTTTGAGGCCTGCCTGGGCTACATTATAAGATGCTATCTGAAAATACCCAAACCCAAACCAAACCAAATCAAACCAAACTGAAATAAAAAGGTTATATTACCCATCAGTATTTGAATGTGCTCTATGACTTATATAGTTCCTTTAACAAGCACTCACTATTAGAGAAAATCAGACTGACTGAATTCCTGGCCTAGATAGAACAACTGAGCAGTTTACAGTGTTGTTGGTAGGTGCCGTAGAGTCGGATCGACTCATAGCGACCCTCATAGGCTTTTCAATGGCAAATAGTTTACAGTATAGCAGAAGAAAAAGAAAATGAAGCTTGATAAATCAGACTTCACAAGCATGTGGAAAAAATCCCAAAAAACCCCAGGAAGCATCATAGAGCTGTATACAGGGACAGACAAGCCATCCAGGACAATGTGCTGGTCACACGAAAATGAGCTCTAGAATGAGGTAGCATTGCAATGAAAAATTTACATATTTGGCAAACAGGAAGCATTTTAAGATGGATGTAGATTATTTTTTCTACTTTTTGCTTGCATCATTTCCACATACCTCTTATTTAGCTACTTCAGAGTGATAATTTCTGAATAATATATTGTGCAAAGTATAAAAATATCTTGCATTATAAGCCCTTCTCCCTTTGGAACTTTAGCTATCATTGACTATGCTTACACTTTAGATCTTTAATTGTAGCACATATGTTGTCTCAGCTAATAAAAATAGAGCCATCTAGTGGTAACTGACATGACTTGTGGTCATGTGACTTAAATCTGTAGAAGCTCTGGCCAAGGAGTTCAACTCATTAGCCAGTGACTTGAATATCATAAAAAACAGCAAATTAGTATGGTGTTCAAACCCTGTCAAACTCATTTACCATGAAATATGATGCAAGGGTGATGGATACATTGTTACTGTGGTATACATAAAGTCTCTATGGACTACTGGGAAATATTTGTTCAGTATTATTTATTTTGAAAATATTCATTTCAGTTGAAAGTTATGTACTTAATCACTGTTGTGTTTGAATTTTTTTCCTCTTGATGTAATAAGCCATTAGTCTTAATGAAGTTTATTCTTAACTTAAGCAGACAGAGACTTCAAAGAAAAGAGGGTGGAGTTGCAAGTGAGTGAGACAAGATGGTTAAGTTGATACAAACCCCAACAGAACAGTGTAGGAAAATATCAACATGCCTTGCACAATCAATCACTGAAAATGTGTCAATAAGTGTAAGTCATTTAGAATAGGTACGAATAAAACTCCTGACTGTAAGCTATGTCTTCAAAGGAAAACATTAAGTGGTAAGACTTCTGGTGACTGAAAATTTGTGCAAATTATAATAAAGCAAAAAATATTTCTTGTAGTGGGATATTTTCAGTCCTAAAATTTAGCCATCTGGAATTATTTTTAAAGGGCCATAATATTAAATCTTTGGAAATAGAGAATTTTCCTTTTAATAGGAAATCTGTATTTGATTGTAAAGATGGAACACTATGTCCTTGGGCTGGCTATTCTTGAATTGTAGGCTTAACATATAGTAGAGGCCAGGATTCCAGTAAATTTATTTCAGGCGTGAAAAGTTGGAGGAATAAATGCATATATGTGAATAGAAGGGTATAACAATGTGATATCCACTTCTATAATAATGAATTCCATATAAGAGATTCTGTATCTTATTAGTAAGATACTGTGAGCATAGAGCAAATCAATGATGACTGTAATTAGCCATTAGCAAATAGGGCTGTATAACAAGATGCAAAATAGCTTGGCGGTAAGTTTATACAACAAAACAGTTTGCCAAAGGACAATAATTTGCTTTTTAAAGGAAAAGAAGTCATGTAGGAATCTAAGACAAAATGAGTATGTAATCCATATAGAAAAATTTAAGAAGAGAACCAGAAGTTCAAATATAATTCTAATATATTTTAAAGCAGACTCCATTCTACTTTTTTCTACTCTTTTCTACTTTTAGAAACATAGTCAGGAGGTTTAGTAAGTGATGGTGGGGATGGGTGTGTCCTCAGCAAAGATGGGCAAATTTCAAGACAAAATGCATGAAAACTGAAAAGAGATGATTTGGTTTCTAGTCATCTAGTGTGTGGACTCTCTCAGCTGAAGGCACAGGCAGTATCTCCCTTCACAGTTTATGGCAGATCTTGGTGGGTCAGAGACTTTAAAGAAGATACAAAATTGGAATGGGTAGCTAAATATTAAAAGTTTGTGGAGAATAGCTTTTTTTTTTCTTAGATAGCTCTAGAAATCTCTAGGCTGGTTGCCTTTATTTTCTCCCTAGGATCCTCAGCCTTTTAAATCATATTTCTAAGATTAAAAAGATTATCAGTAGTATTGTTGTTGTTGTTAGGTGCCGTCGAGTCTAGTCCGACTCATAGCGACCCTCAGAGGGTTTTCAATGGCTGACTGTTTTCAGTATTGCCTAGGGAGTGGATTGCAATGTCCTTCTCCCATTTTTGTGGTGCTGGGAATTGAACCCGGGACCTCAGAGACTGTAGCTCAGCGCTCTACCAACTGAGCTAAATCCCAGCCCATCAGTAGTATTAAGTACCTGAAAAACCTGGGGTACCAGTTGAGAGAATAGGAAGAAGCAAGGGTGGTAGTATAAGAGAGTTACTCATATGTATAATGCCTGTAGCTGTAGCCCTGTGGCATCCGATCCCGTCAGATCTCAGAAGCTAAGCAGGGTCGGGCCTGGTTAGTACCTGGATGGGAGACCACCTGGGAACACCAGAAGCTGTAGGCTTGGGAGAAGGACCTGGCAACCTCCTCCCAAAAATCAATCTGCCATTGAAAACCCTATGAACAGCAGAGAAGCACTGACAATAGTGTTTCCCCTGTTGTACAGAGGGTCGCTATGAGCCGGATACCGACTCCACGGCACCTAACAACAACAACAAACGTATGTGTAATTTTACTGAAGTTGAGCACTTTCTGATATCTGCTTGATTTTTTTTTTTTCTTTCGGATTTGGGAGTTTAACTCAGGGCCTTGCACTTGCTTGCTTTGCAAGTGCTGGACCACTGAGCAGCACCCTCAGCCCATATTTTTACTTTTTGAGACAGGGTCTCACTAAATTACGCAGACTGCCTCTGGTCTTGAACTCACAATCCTCCCTGCCTCTGCCTTCCAGGTCGCTGGGATTACAGGCGTGCGCCACAGCGCCTAGTTCGCCTGATTGACATTGATAATTAATTTTTGATAGTTGTCATTTTAGGCTTAAAATTTCAAATCTTTTGATGGTTAGAAAATGGTTATAATGTTTTTCTAGTCTTCATCTTTCTTACCAAATACCTGTGCATATTTTTGAATCAGAATATTAATGAAATCTTAAATAGTCTTGTATGGTACATTGAGGTACAGGGGGTTAAGTAACTTGTTCAAAATAATAAATGAATGAATGAATGAATGAATGAATGAATGAATAAATAAATCTCTTATAGAGGAAAAAAGTAGAAAAATAGCTTTAGGCTTCCACAAAAGTTGAATATTCAAATAGTTTTGTCAGAGATTTTGCCTGAAAAGACTCTAGAACTTCATTCACATACATACAGATATTACTAATTTAATTTTAAGAGTTTTGTGGCATAGATGCTAATCTGAAATTTAAGAAACTCAATTATCTTGTTTAGGATTAAAATAGTCCCCAAAATATGAGACAAAATTAGAAAAGAAAGTATTCAGGCCATTAAAAGCTTAAGTGAAATTCAAATCTTACAATAGTTATTTAGGAAGTTTACATGCTTGTAGTAACATTTCCTCATATGATATAATTATTTAGGTAATGCTATTCTAGATGCCTATAGCCATACCACTGTGGTGTCTGATGCCATCTGGTTTCCAAAGCTAAGCAGGGTCAGGCCTGGTTAATACTTGGATAGGAGACTGTCTGGGGTTACCAGGTTCTGTAGGCTTGGGGGAAGGACCCAGCAGCCCACTCCCAAAAAACAATCAGCCATTTAATATCTTTGAATAGCAGAAAAGCACTGACAATAGTGCCTGATATGGCACAGTGTAGAGTAGTGTTTTGTCTGTTGTACATAGGGTCACTATGTGTTGGACCCAGCTCGAAAGCACCTAACAACAACAACAACAACAACAACAACAACAACAACAACAGCATTCTAGATAGCATTCAAAACATTTTTCATTGTACCATTTTTAAATATAATTTTCACTGTATGAAATAATTAAATCAAAAATTGGGTAAATTTCCAAGGAAAAGGAGCTTATTTGAATTCTAGACTTAAGAATTTAAACATGGTGGTGTTTTTCTGTAATCCCAGCACCTGGGAGGCAGGAGGATTGACACAAATTTGAGGCAAGCCTGGGATGCATAGAGTGTTCTAGGCCAGCATGGGTTACATAGCAAGACCCTGCCTCAAAAAACAAAATAAAACAAAAAATAAAACAAAACAAAATAAAAACTAAAAAGGAAAAGAGAGAGAAATTTTATACATTTAAAAATCTATACTAAAGTTAAATAACAATAGATGCTATAGTTTAGATATACCACAAAGTTAACTGCTATGTAGCCAAAATTTAAGTCACCCTAATTTTCCCCAAGGGCTGGGATTTAGCTCAGTTGGTAGAGCGCTGCGCTGCAGTCTCTGAGGTCCCGAGTTCAATTCCCAGCACTGCAAAAATGGGAGAAGGGCCTGGCAATGCACTCCCAAGGTAATCCTGAAATAGTCAGCCACTGAAAACCCTATGAGGGTTGCTATGAGTCGGATACCGACTCGACGGCACCTAACAACAACAACAACAACAATTTTCCCCAAACATTCATGATTACTTACATGATTACTTAACAAACTAACACAGAGGTGGAGACTTGATCACATTCTGGAGGAGTACTAGGATGGTAGATTTATTTCAAAATGGCAGAAAGCTTGTATTTAGCAGGGGAAGAGAGAATATGGGAACTTAAAAAGTTATGGAAACCAAAAGTAGAAAAGGTGGGGGGGAATAGGACAAAAAAGATATTTTTAAAAGTTAGTAAAAACAGGGGCCAGGTGCAGTGAGGCATGCCTGTAATCCCAGTGACTTGGGATGTGGAGGCAGGTGGATTGCAAATTCAAGGCCAGAGGCAGACTGCAAAATGTAGTGAGACCCTGTCTCAAGATAGAAAGTAAAAAGTAGGCTGTGGGTACAGCTCAGTTGGTAGAGCGGTTGCAAAAGTATGTTCAAGGCCCTGAGTTCATCTCCCTAGACCAGCTGAAAGAAAGAAAAGTTAGTAAAAACAAAAATGTAAAAATGTTGCATGATTATATCAGTGAAAACAGTGGACCATGGGAAAAAGTCATAGGAAGAAAATGATAGTCATATAGAAAGTGCAGAAATTTAAGAGAGTTTGAGTAAAACCAGATGTAGAAGAAAAAAGTATAAATCCCCAACCTTGGGTAATGCAAAAGAAAGTCCAATAAAATGGTGGAGTAAATGTGAGCCAGAAACACAACGAAGGTTAAAATAATGTTTGTTTTGCTATCTTTAATAACAGGAAAGGGCCTGATTGCCTTCTTATAGTATTCCATCCAAAAAATAAAACTTTATGGTCAGTCTTACAATGCCTAAGACAACCACTCACTCCTAAAAAATTTCTATTTTACATAGTCATTTAGAAGAGATCTTTGAGAGTTTATTACTACATGTGTTTTTGAGTACGTAGAGGTGAAATATTTTCAGATACGCAAAATTAACATGCTATGTAATCTTGCCCCTAAGAAATGGACAAATATATGTTGGCATGAAATTTGGCTGAACACATTCATGGAGATGGATTGAAACAGTGAAGCCTGTCTGCCTGAGCATAGTGGATCTGTCATGCCTGTGGGCAGAGAGATAGATTAAATGATATTTTTTGGTTCTGTCCAGTCTTAAAGTGAGCGTTAAGATTCCAATCTGGAAATATTCCATTTCCCAGCTGGTCAGCCAACTGGCTATTCTTTGCCTTAAAAAAAAATTGTTATTTGTTGTTTGTAGGTGCCATGGAGTTCAGTGTGACTTATAGGGACCCTATGTACAACAGAACAAAACACTACCTAACACTTTGCCATGCACACGATCATTTTATGTTTGAACCCATTGTTGCAGCCACTGTTTCTTCACATTTTGATTTGTGTCACATCAACAATTGGAGATCCCACGGGCTTTACTCCATTCCCATCATTAAGGTCAACCCTACTTTTTAAAAAATTAACTTTCAATTTTCTACATTAATTAGGGAAGTGGTGGCATGGGATGAATAAACCAAAATGAAAGTCCAAACATAATTTGATTTTTCATTGAAGGAATTTGTAGCTAAAAAATACCATTTAAAGTGGTATTTAAGAAGTTCTGAATTTCTACAACTTTTCAGATAAAATGAGCTCTTTGGTATCAGTGAGCTTATCAAAATTTATCCTCATTTAGAGGCTAGTGTGGAGATCAGCATATATTCAAGAAATGTTTATTGAATTGAGATTGAAAATGTATGTAGTGACAGACCTGAACATGAAGCTTCTCAATCTTTCATCCTGTTCTTTCTCTTTCCCATATCCCATTCCAAGTAGGGAGTAAACTACACAATCATTCATGGATAGAACAGTGGTACCTAAAGTACAATTAGCTTTAGCATCAGTATTTGGGCTCAAGTATTCACTGAAATTAATTGATACAGACTTGTTCTAACAGGGTACAGCTTCTACTTAGTGGGAAAAACAACCAAGATATTCAATAAACCAAAATAAGTAAAGTTATCCTTTAAAAACTTAAAGGAAGAATTTTACAGTGCTTGTTTGCTTTAGATATATTTAACCATGCGTGTATACTTACGTTTCAAAAATGTACTAATTGAATTAAGATATTACCAAGAGTTGGCAGCCTTGTGATACAAATAGAATACTATTTTGCAAAAAGGAACACTATAAAATGTCTTACAGAAGTTACATTAGCAAATTAAAAATCTTAGCTAACAGTAGAACAGAGAGTCTACTACCTGGTAATTGAATAATGCAGCAAAACTAGTCACATACCTCACGGATTGGATTGCATTGATGACTCTAATTCTGTTTTTTTTTTCCCAGTACCGGGGCTTGAACCCAGGGCCTTGTGCATGCTAGGCAAGTGCTCTATCCCTGAGCTGCACCCTTCTACCCTTCACTTTTTATTTTAAGACATGGCCTTGAACAGTTGCATAGGCTGCCTCTAGCTTTGAACTCATGATCCTCCTGCCTCAGCTTCCTGAATCATGGGAATGGCAAATGTGTGCCGTGGTACCCGGTTTATTGCCTCTAATTCAGCTGGCCTTCCTCAGTCCAGGCTACAGCAGCCAAAGAGACGTTTTCAGCAGTTCAGATCATGTGTTTGTTCACAACCTTCCAATGACTGTCCACCTGATTCAAAGTAAAAGCCAGAATTCTCACAGTGGTCAACTAAGCCATACATAATCTGATCATTCTATTTTACCAGCTCCATCTGTCATTAGTGTCTCTCTGTTCACTCTGTTCTAGTTGTACAGGATGTTTTGCTGTTTTTCAAACATACCAAGCATGTCCCTGCTTCAGTGCTATTTTTTATTAGAAATTTTTAATGTACATCATAATGTGATTCATTTTGACATGCTTTTCATTGTGACAATTTTCATATATGCAATTTGATAAGCATTATTCATATAGGTTACCCCTTACCCTCCTCTATATTTACCCCCTCCCCCCCTTCCCATCTAAGTTTCCCATCCAAGTCTTCTCTACCTTTTACTATATAGTATTTTTCTATATGTCCTTGGGTTCCATTTCTGTTTAAGATAGAAACTTTTCCTGTAGTGGTCTTTGTTTCTATCTTGTTAGAACAATTACATGCGATTTCTGGTCCATTTATATTGACCTCATTCTTATCTTCCCTCCCCCCCTTTTAATGTGATCTGACCTTTGAGTAGGACTTTTCCTTCTTGTAAGTTTGAATCAGCTCCCTCATATGAGTGAGAACCTGTGTTGTTTCTCTTTCTGAGCTCGTGTTCGTTCACTTAAAATAATTTTCTCTAATTCCATCCATTTTGCTGGGAATGACCCTATTTCATCTTTCTTGATTGCTGAATAGTATTCCATTGTGTATATATACCATAGATTTTTATCCATTCTTCTGTTGAGGGGCACTTTGGTTGATTCCATAACTTTGCTATTGTGAAAAGCGCTGCATTGAACATGGAGATGCAGGTGTCTCTATGGTATGATGACTCATCTCCCTTTGGGTAAATTCCCAATAGTGTTATAGCTGGGTCATATGTAGATCTATTTTTAGTTTTTTGAGGTATCTCCATATTGATTTCCATAGTGGTTGCACCAATTTACAGCTCCACCAACAATGTAAGAGTGTTCCCTTCTCCCCGCAACCTCGCCAGCATTTGTTGTTGTTTGTTTTATTGATCTTGGCCATTCTTACTAGTGTAAGGTGAAATCTCAGCATTGTTTTGATTTGCATTTCCCTAATGGCTAGGGATATTGAGCACCTTTTCATGTGTTTCATGGCTTTATGGACCTCTTCATTTGAGAACTGCCTACTCAGTTCCTTTGCCCATTTGTGTATTGGGTTGTTTGGTTTTTGGGATTTTTTCTTCTTGAGTTCCTTATAAATTCTAGTAATTAGACCTTTGTCAGATGTATAAAATGCGAAGATTTTTTCCCATTCTGTGGAGGTTTCCTTGACTCT
>VMDO01019775.1:0-38908 GCA_007922755.1 Pedetes capensis
ATGCTTTCCAATGAGCTGCTAACTATTGATTGTTTTTGTCAGTACATATCAGTTTACAATTTTCCTAGAATTTAATACAAATGGAATCATATACTATGTGTTTTTTCTGGCTTCTTTTCACCTAGTAAAATTATTTTGAGATACACTTTGAATATGTAAGGATAGGTTTTCCATGTTGCTGAATAGTATTCCATTGTATATCTATAATCACAATTTGCTTTTGTTGATAGAAAGGTTGACTGTTTCCAGGTTTCAGATACTACTTATAAAGTTATTATGAACATTTATTTGCATATCTTTGTATGAATATGTATTTTCATTCTGAAGGGTAAGGCACCTAGAGGGAAATAGCTGGGTAATATCAAACTGGATAGATTTCTCTCTTTTTTTATTTTTCAAAAATCCTTGTATAAAATAGAGAACATCTGTTCTTCAAAGGTTTAAAATTTTGGTGAGACTTGACTGTAAAATCAATGAAAGCTGTTATCTTGGTGGGAAAAGAAGTTAAAGACTTTCACTGATTCAGTTTATTGATGGTATTGGTTTACTTAGCTTGTCATTTTTGTAATTTATATTTTTCTTGACTATTATGCATTTATTCATGTTTTTCAACTTATTTGTAATTATCACAGAAGTTTTCTATGACCTTTAAAAATCTTTACTATGTGTGTAACTGTCATGCTTTTATTTCTAATAGTATTTATTGATATTTTTCTTTTAAAAATATTATTTCTGCTAGAGGTTTATTTATTATGATTTTTTAAAAAAGTATTACTTTTATTTTTGAATCTTCTTCCTTTGTTTCCAAGGTTTTTTCCCTTTCTTTTATTTTTGTCATATACTTCTACTTATTTTTTAGAGTTATTGTGCTTGTCTCCCACCCCTAGTTTTTAAAGTTGGTCAAAATCATTTTCAACTAATTCAATACTTTTTTCTCTTAATAAGTGTAGTAAGGACACTTTTTTACTATTTGAAAGTATCACATATTCTTTTCTTTTCTTTTTTTGCAGTATTTGGGAGTTGAACCCAGGGCCTCACACATACTTTGCCAGTGCTCTACCACTGACCTCATTTTTAATTTTTAAATTTATTTTGGGTCAGGGTCTCTTTAACTTACATATGCTGCCTCTGGCCTTGAACTTGCAATCCTTCTTCCTCAGGCTCCCAAGGCACTGGCATTACAAGCATGCCACCATGCCTAGATTGAAGGTCTTATTCTTAATCACAAGTTAACTAGAAAACAAGCAGAATTATGGAATATTAGAGGTGGAAGTGACACTATGATCCAAATTGTTCAGTTTATTTTATAATAGTTTCCCAGAGCTGATGTAACAAAGTACCGCAAGCTGGGTGACTTGGAAAAACAGAAATGTATTATAGTTCTGGTAGCTAGAAGTCCAAAATCAAGGTGTCTTTAGGTTATGTTTTCTCCAAACCCTTTAAGAGAGAATCCTTCCTGCATTCTTTTAGCTTCTCCCTGTGATGGTCCATCGTTGGCATTCCTTGGCTTGTAGCTACAGTCATTTCTGTCTTTGCTTCTGTTGCCATGTAGTGTTTTCTCATATTTTATCTTGAGTATATCTATCTACAAAGACCCAATTTCCAAGTAAGGTCACTTTTGGAGGATCCCAATTCAACCCATAACAATAAAATGCAAAACTGAGGCTCAGACAGGTTAACTAACTTGCCCAAGATCAAGTAGTTTGGCCACTGTTAATTACAAATCATATTTCTCTTTAAGAGGCTTTTCTCAATATAGTAAGATACATCCAATTGCAAGTACCTGAGAATGGAAGTGCATGATAAAAATAAACTTCATGGAAATAAAATCTTTGTTGATCCACCAGGGGGATCCAGGTGCAGTAGGGCTCCCAGGACAACCTGGGGCACCAGGAGAAGATGGAGCCACAGGGAGGAAGGTAACCTATACTTTTCATAATATTGGTTTCAAAACTTGGGGCCAAACTGACATCTTGGTCCTGTAGAAGCTCAAAGTAAACCATCCAAGACAAAGGTAATATCTTTTTAAAAAATTGCATAATTCTAAATTTCCCCTTTCACTTATTTTAGTTAGAAACTGTACCAATTCCAAGGGTATGGTAATATCTCACACCCTCTGCCTTCTTTCTGATATTTTGGCCATGGCATTTTCCAGTAACCTGGTACCTTCAGGATTTCTAGAAAGCACATTAATTGAAAAAAAGTTTTTTCCTTCCAAAAGGAGAGTCTGTAAATGCATTCAGGAAGTAAGGCCTTTGTAAAAATTTCTTGAATTATTTTGAGTTGACATTTGAAAGACTCATTTTTTTCCCAATAAAAGTACTGAAAAACAGCAGATGGAGAGGCTGAAGGTCTTTCTTGTTAAAAAATAATCTACCAAATGTGAATAAAGAACCAAAGGAAAATGAGCTTATTGCTTTGGAAATTGGCTGAGAAATTGGACTTTTTTATGATATCTCAGCTGCTCTAGTTAAACTGGTGTCTAATGTTAATTTATTCATTGATATACTTCCAAATTAATTTTGAGATTAGAGCGAAGGTCTGGTTTGAGGGGAAGGTCTCAAGTGAATCCACTGGCAATAAGAGGAGACAAGGTGAGATTATGCATTCTGTCTAAGGAGGGTCATCTGAAACATCAATGTCATTTCTTCTAGGGAGAAGCAGGACTTCCAGGAATGAGAGGCCCAGAAGGACCACCTGGAAAAGGACAACCTGGCCCCAAGGTATGAGAACACCACAGAGTCGGGCAGCCATTGGCTCGTTCTGGTCCTGATGCTAAGGAGCCAATTTAGGAGAAATTTCATTGTTAGTTTTGTTATGTCATATGTGTTTACACCTGGCTTAAAATTGGGGATACTACCTTGTGAACTTTTGGAAGACAGCAGGTATGTAGTATTCATTTTTATTTTCCTAACATCTATCATAGGAGCCAGCATAGAGATGAATTCAGCACGTTTTCTCCATAAATGGTCAGATTGACATTTAACAAAATCATAGGAAGAAAAGTCTCAAGATACATCACTGAAACTTGAAAGTCCATAAATTTTCTTCAAATAGTTGTAGAATCTCACACAATAATAAGAAATATCACCTTATTAAATGGCAATTTGGGGAAATGGTTGTGTAGGTCAGTGGTAGAGGGTGTACTTAGTATGTATAAGCCCTGTGTTAGATCCCCAGCAGCAGTAAATAGAGTAAAATAAATAAAGTCAAATCAATGGAAATTTCACTTCATAATTTTTGCATAGGGCTGGGGTTTAGTTCAGTTGGTAGAGTGCTGGTTTGTGCTGGATCAGGCCCTGGGCTTGATCCCCAGGACTGCAAAAATGGGAGAAGGACCTGGCAGACCACTCTTGAAACAATCCCAAAACAATCAGCCTTTTAAAACACTATGAATAGCAAAGAAGCCCTGATATAGTGCTGAATATGGCACAGTATTGGTGAGTGTTTCATTTTGTTATACATAGGGTCACTATGAGTCAGACTTGACAGCACCTAACAACAGCAGCAACAGCAAACAATTTTGCATAAATTTATTTTACATCTTGTGGAAATGCTAATTTAATAACATCTTTATGTGTCAAGATCAGAATATCTAAATTTTTCAATAGGAAGTGACCTATAGTAATATCACTGATAGCCTCTAAAGTGCCAGATGTTTCTTTGGTTTTAATACAGTCATCAAAGCCCACATAATGATTCTAATGGATTATTATTTAAAATTAAAAATAAAACCCTTGTAACTATTAGTGTTCTATTTGTAATTCTTTTTTTTTTTTTTTTTTTTTCCGGTACTGGGAGTGAACCCAGGGCCTCGTGCCTGCATGCTTTGCAAGTGCTGGACCACTGAGCTGCGCCCCCAGTCCATTTTTTTTTTTTTTTACTTTTTGAGACAGTGTCTTGCTAAGTTACGCAGCCTGCCTCTGCTCTCGAACTTGCAATCCTCCTGCCTCTGCCTCCCCAGCTGCTGGGATTACAGGCATGCACCACCGCGCCCGGCGCTCTATTTGTAATTCTATTAAAATAGTAGCTAATAGCTTAGTGTCTATGTCTTAGGAAAGTATCAAGTTGAATCCTTAATGTGAAATATGAGAAACAGAAATTTAAGTATATTTATAGAATTTCAAATGTTTTAATATATTGATTTACCAGACTATAGGATCCTTTTCTTACAGGGAGACAGAGTACATGATTATATGTTTTTTAACATCATGCAAAATTACATTTACAAATACTGGCCTATTAATGTTCAAGAGAAATATATTTTCTTAAATATTCTTTTTGAAAGTAGACAATTGGAGTTAATAATTGAAGCCTGGGAGTGAATGGTATCTTGGAGTAACATTGCTGAGGTTTAGACCGCACATTGTGAGGTGGCTAGCGAAATGGTAGCCAGGATAGCACAAATACAGTAGTACTGTGTGAGGGCAACTGAGGAGAAATGGTTTCAAAATAAAAGCAAAGGGTGGTATCAAATATTACTAGTAAGCAAAAAGAATGTGCACTGCAAAGAGAAGCCAGTAGATTTGCAGCTTCTGGAAAGCCACTGGAGAAGAGTGGCAGGGACATGTTAGCCCAGGCCGGCTGTGGTGCAGTGTTGGCATTTCATTACATTTGGTTGTGTTTCTATTTTGTCTTCTGGGGTGATTTAGGTTAGTAAGTTGAATTTGTTGGTGATTGGAAGAAAATAGCTTTGGCTATGCTTTGTCTCTATTGGCAATAAGTGACATTTGGACCCTCAATGATTTTATTCCCTGTCACTGCTCTCCATTCGTGTGGACCATAGGGAGTTAATCACATCTCTGTGGATTCCATGGGAGTCCAGTTCTCCTTGGTAGAGCATCTGCCTTGCTGATAACTTTAGTTTAGTCCACTGGTTATCCAGGTGTGGTCTCTAGACCAGCAGCATTAGCATCACCTGGCAATATTAGATATGCAAATTACTGGGCTCCAGTGCTAAATCAAAAACTCTGGGTGTGGGGCCCAGCAATCAGTGCTCTAACAAGCATTCCAGGTGATTCTGATGCTCAAGTTTGAAAGTCATGGTTGAGTCATTTATACCATGACTATATAAATGACCTCACCTGCAAGCCCCCTGGAGTAGGTCCTTTGTTGTGCTGCACCCACACCTGGAAATGGTATTTTGCACTGGAGCCCTAGTTGGAAAATGGTGTCATAAGATGTGAAGCTTCTGGTGTGAAGTAAGAGAATTCTTTTGGGGGAGCACTGCTGGGAAACAGCCAAGAAGCAGTTTCTGGTTCTGCTCCAGTTTGGTACTCCAGTATCTTCCTACTGTGAAATGATTGACTTCACTTGGGGGAATGAACTAGACACCCTACTGAGGAAACATGAGTTGTGATTTGAAAAATGTCTTTTAATGTTTTAAGACTGAAAAAACAGGATGAAAAAGCATAGACAGATCTTTTTGAAACTCTGAATGTCTCAGAACCATCTGTTAGTAGACCTCCGGTGCAAAAGAATTGTAAATTCAGGTAAAATTCTTAAGATTCAGAACTTAGATTTTTAAAAATATGAGTAAATGATAAAAACTGAACAATTCTAAAGTCATCTAATTTTCTGAAGAACATTGACAAACTCTGTACAACTAATTTGTGTTTAGACACATCATTTTACAAGTTAGTAATTTTTTCTTCCCCTTCCTCTTCCCTCCCCTCCCTCCCTCCCTCCCTCCAACCCTCCCTTCCTTCTTTCCTTCCTTCCTTCCTTTCTTCTTTCCTTCCTTCCTTCCTTCCTTCCTTTTGTACTTAGAGTCTGAACCCAGGGCTTTGCAAGTATTTTGCAAGTGCACTACCACTGGGCTGAACTCCCAGCCCATTTTTTATTTTTTTATTTTGAGTCAGGGCCTCCCTAAGCAACACAGGCTGCCTCTGGCTTCCAACTTGTGATCCTCCAGGTTCTGCCTCCCAAGTCAGTGGGATTACAGGCCTGCAACACTGAGCCTGGTTAAAATTAGTATTTCTTGAGATTCTGCCTCTGTTGTGGTCATTTTAAGTTGGGGGGAGTGTGTTAATATGACATCTCTAGTTTTATAATTATTTTGTCAGGGTGATGAAGGAAAGAAAGGGAGCAAAGGAAATCAAGGACAGAGGGGATTTCCAGGACCTGAAGGGCCAAAGGTATGTTTCTTATATTCTCATTTTATGCTTTGTAATTGTGTCTGGTTTTAATAGAATATTAGATTTCCCCTTCAAATTTGATTACTTATTTCCTTCCCAAACAAATACAAAACAAAAAACCTCCAAGAAAAAGCCTTTAGAAAACATTCAATTCTCAACCATAATGGAATGGAATAAAGAGATTTCATTAAATAAGTATTATCATAGGATACCTGTGCTTCTGAGAGAGAATCTATATGTCAGTCCTCTGTAATAATTATCAAATATTCAGAAGTTGGGCTAAAGCTAGAACCATGGCACATACCAATTCTCCATCATTTTGTTTTGCTCAACAAGTTTAACACTGAGGGTCAGTACAATGATGAAGAGGAGCACTTCCCATCTGGCTCGACTCTGAACCTTTCAGGGCCCATCACTCCAAATACAGAAAGAAGATGATGATGTGATATGTTTCATAGGACTGTTGTAAATCTGTGGAGTTAAGAAAGCACTTAGCACAGTTTCTGGTACCTAGTAAGAGTTAAGGGGCTAGAATTTAGTAAAGCAGTTGGTAAAGCACTGCTATGCAGTCTCTGAGGTCCCAGGTTTGATTCCCGGCACCACAAAAATGGGAGAAGCACATGGCAATCCATTCCCAAAGCAATCTTGAAACAATCAGCCATTGAAACCCTATGAGGGTTACTATGAGTTAGACACGACTCAACGGTACCAAACAACAACAGTAAGAGTTAAATGCTTGGAGTTATTCAGTGAGAAAAATCAGTACTGAGAAATGAAAAAAAAAAAAAGTCTGATTCTGAACAGTTGTTCAGGACAAGGTACCGAGGAAGAAGTGATGGAGATTATGAGGCAAGGGTAGGTATCTGTTCTGACTTACGTGAGAAGATTGAGTTCATTTGAATGTATCAGGAACCAGAAGCTGCACACGTGAGTTTGTACCCCTAGAAAGATGCTAATTGTAAGAAAAAAAAGAGTATGTTTAATGAACAGATGATTAAAAAGCCAATTTAAAAAAATGTTACTCACAAAATAAGAACAGCTATGAGCACAGTGTCACCTGTAGGCCAGTGATTCTTAAATATGAGAGTCCATCAGTCCAAACTGGAAAGCTTATTGCAAATTCATATTTCTTGGCCTCATCCTCAGAGGTCTGTATTCAATAAATAGGTGGGACCCAGGAATCTGCCTTTCTCCAACAGGTGCCCTCTCCTGCAGGTAGTTCAAGAAGCATATTATGAGAAACTGTCACTATATAAGAAATGAGTTGTATTAGTATTAATAACAGACATTAGGTTTTATGTCTCAGTTACTCTTATTCAAAGTGAATATTTTTTCTGTATTTTGAAATAAAGCTATATTTTTAAGAACTATAATATTTTAAAGCATAATCCCACTTTAATTGAGGGGCTGTGTATACTCACATGATACTTTTCATATTTTGAAAGTAATTGACCTCAAAAAAGTAGAAAAAATTAAGTCTAGAAGCAAAAGTTTCCTTTGTCCCCAGTTTTAGTGAAGAATTTTAACAGAGGAATGCTTAGTTCCTTTGTTCTAGGATTGGATAGGGGTTACCTGTTGCCAGACCTTGGCTGTGTCATGTGCCATTACTGTATAGATTTGGATTTAATAATTGGCACATACTTGCTGTGGCATGAACTGGGCCCCAGCACACCAGCGCTCAACATGTGTTTGTATGGAGAATCGGCAGAGCAGCGATGTCAACTGGGGAGGATGAATGTGGCTCACCACTAAGCGAGTGTGACTGATGGAGGGTACAGGATGACCCAATAGGCAGCTCAGCCTACCAAGTTTTCAGAGGACTTGAGTCAAGTGGAGGAGGAATTAGCTAGCAATCTGAGATTTTAGAGGGGTAAGTAGAGGCATAGCACAGAAACAGCCCAATCTCCAGTCCAATTTGACAAATCTTCATGATTTGTTTGTTTTTTGTAAAAGGCTAGATAGTACATAGTTGAGTTTTAGAGGCCAAGAAGCAAAATTGAGGATGTTGTGTAGGTACTTATATTACAACCACTTGAAAATGTGAAAACTATTCTTAGCCCAAAGCTATTTAAATCCTGGGGGCAGGCTAGATTTGGCCCCTAGGTTGCAATTTGCCCAGACCTGCTCTAGGGCAGAGTAGTTTCCAAACTGTTCTGTTTATGAACCCTTGCTGGGGAAATTTTGGCCACCCTCCAACATAGATTTGCTTGTTTTTTTATTGTAATTTTTACTCACAAACTGTCATACTAATATGTGTTACAAACTTTACATAATGTGAATTTTAAGAGATGAGATGAAAATATATAAAGTTCTAGTATTTTCTTCTTACATTCCAATAGATCATTTTAAGCCCCTTACGTCCAGTGACAGTTGCTTTGGAACAGTGCTTTCAATGTCTGGTAACAGTCCTGTGTCAGAATCCTCAGAGGTGCTTTATAAAAATTTCTATTCCTGGGTCCCAGCTTCTACGTCTATGGACTCTGAATCTCTGAGGTTTGAAACCTAACACTGCACATTTGTTGTTGTTGTTGTTAGATGCCGTTGAGTCAGTATCCGACGCATAGCGACCCTCATAGGGTTTTCAATGGCTGTTTCGGGATTGCCTTGGGAGTGGATTGCCAGGCCCTTCTCCCATTTTTGCGGTGCTGGGAATTGAACTCAGGACCTCAGAGACTGCAGCGCAGCGCTCTACCAACTGAGCTAAATCCCAGCCCAAGACTGCACCTTTACCAAACTTTAAATCCTACCTTTTCTAAAATTGGAGAATCCCTGGTCTAGATTCAAGTGGATAGAGGAATTACCTGTTATTCCAGATTGAGTCTTTGAGACTCAGTATTAGATATGGAAGAGGGAGGAGGACGAGAGAAAAGGGGGAGGGGAATGGAGGGAGGGAAAGAGAGACAGTGACAGACAAATGTTTTAATTTTCCTATTCAAAATTTCTTTTTTTAAAATTACAAGATCTATTTTTAAAAAATGATGTAAGATAGCATACAATGAAAGACTAACATATCCCAGGCCATTAAAATAATAAAGAGGCAAAATTTATAAACTAGAAGTGTACCCTGAAACTTATGATGAAGACAGTTATTATAATTGAACAAGACATTTCTGAGCTTCCAGGCATATGATACAAAAAGGAGGTAACATGGATTACATCATCTTTATTAGCTAGTAACAGAATGCACGAGAGATAAAAATTTCCTCCCAAACATTCAGGAATTAATTGAATACATTTATCTAAAGGTCCTGACATCTTATGGTTCAATAACCTTAGCAGTGGCTTATAAAAGATGCACAAATAATTTTCATATTAGTCTTTGAAAGAGACAGAGTTTCCAATATTCTAAAATCTTCAGATAGTTCTGTTCTTTTCCTACTTTAGTTCTTACATATGATTTTTCTGCTTGAAATGTAATGAGAATGTTGCTCTTTTCAAGGGTGAGCCGGGCATTATGGGCCCTTTTGGAATGCCTGGAGCATCAATTCCTGGACCACAAGGGCCAAAGGTATATATTCATGGGAATTTTTCTTTTGCTTGAATCTTTGACAATTAGACAAAAGAAGTATATATATGTATGTATGTATGTACATGTATGTATGTATGTATATGTATGTATGTATGTATGTATGTGTATATATATCTATATACATATATATGTACACGCACACACACACACACACACACACACACACACACATATATATATTTGATTTCAGTGATCATGATTCTAGTGACGAGAAGTATTTTAGTTTTGGAAATGCCCTAAGAAATGGTCTTGAGAAACCCCAATGTTTTACAGATAAACAGATTAAAAGCCAATGGCAGAATTAAACTAGAAACTAGTTTTCTCACTTTTGATCCCAAGCTTGTCACTTCACCCTGTACCACCTCTCTAAAACCCTAGACCCTAAAGCAGGTAGGAATTTTATTACATTTATTCAGAAGTATCTACTAGGATCTACAATTACAAAATCAGACAGAAAAGAAATGCACTCAGTTTTAAGAGCATTTCTAGACATTCTCACAGGCTAAAGATTTGTGTCTGCCTTGCCACATATTATTTCAGTAGATTTTTCCCCAAACAGCTATAGAAGAGGTTACTGACAGGTTTTATGTATGTCGGAATTGAAATTCTTCTCAAATTTGTTGAAAGAATATACTATCTCAAGGTCTGAGATGGCTAGATTAAGCTCTCTACAGTTTGGCCAGTCTTTTTGCTATATACTCCAATGAGTTCTTGTGTGACCTATAGCCTGTGAATGTTATTTGAAATGTACAGGGAGACAGAGGAGGACCTGGGATGCCTGGATTTAAAGGAGAACCTGGGATTTCTATCCGAGGACCAAAGGTATGTTCTAGTCATGCTTTTTCTGAATGTAAGAAGGTAGACTTAATACCTAATGTATTAGTCAGCTTTCTATCACTATGACAGAATGTCTGGAATAATCAACTTATAAGGAAGAAAAGCTTATTTTGGCTCATGGTTTCAGTTTGTGGCTGTTTGGCTCTGTTGCTCTGGGCATTTGGCATCACAGTACATCATAATGGGAACATGTGGCAGAGGCCTATTCACCAGAAGGAGGCTGAGAGAAAGAAAGGAAGGGGCCAGGGTCCCAGTATCCCGTTCAAGGGCACACTTTCACTGACTTAACCTCCTCCCACTAGGCCCCACTTCCTAAAGGTTCTACCGCCTCCCAATAGTGCTGCAGGCTGAGGAGAAAACCTTCAATGCATAGGCCTTCAAGAGACATTCAATATCCAAATTATAGCACTTAATCAGTTGATTGTTCCATTTGTAAAGTCTCTGTATTGATTATCAAAATGTAACAATATGGCTATTCCCTTTTTAAAAAGTCATCAATTGTGGTTTTGGCAATGTCTTTGTTGTTGTTGTTGTTAGGTGCTATCCAGTTGGTATCTGACTCATAGCAACCCTATGTACAACAGGCAAAACACTACTGTCAGTGCTTCTCTGCTATTCATAGGGTTTTTAATGGTGGATTGATTTTTGGGAGTGGACTGCTTTGTCCTTCTCCCAAACCTACGGTATCTAGTGTTCCCTGGTGGTTTCCCATCCAAGTACTAACCAGGCCCTACCCTGCTTAGCACCCAAGATCTGATGGGTCGGAGGCCAGCCACAGTGTTATGCCTGCAGGTGGCAATGTCTCTAATATGAGTTTAAATGGCTCTGGCTCTTCTATTTGCTTATTGATTAATAGCCTAACTGTTTTGCAAAATATTGTCCAATGAAATTCAAGTTTGGAAGCTTTATTGTATAAAAATTTTCCCTGCTTTGATTGTCCATCCTTTTGAGTTATTTCAGGTAAAAATACAAATAATTATAAGAGAACCCAACTAGCTTTAAATCATCATATCTGGTTTTCTATGGCTGTAAAGCACCGCTTCCCTCCTCATGCTACACACAGCATCACAGCAAAACTTGGCATTCATAACATTTCGAGGTATCAATCAGCACAGCTTTGTTTATGAGAACAGGCTTCAGGGTCCCTGGTCAACACTCATTAAATGAATAGGATGTTGCTATTTGAAGTTGGCTTATGTGCCCCCTTATCAGATTGTCTCATGTACATAAAAAGGATCAAGTTCTTAAACGAATGGCTTTCAAACTTTACCAAAAAAACTTGGAATTACCTTTTAAGTGAAATACAATGCAAAACCTGTTCTGAATTGGATATAAACTGGAGTTATTCTCGTTGAAGGTCCTCCACTGTTCTTACTGTTTTAACAGTTCTCCCCATTAGCATGACACCTGCCCTAGTTTGCCAGAACTGAAGGGTTTCTGGGACACACGGCTTTAAAGGGCTAAAACTAGGAAAATCTCCTGCAAATTGGAACAAGTTGTTCACTCTACTCCCCAGACCCCAAGGGACAAAGAACACAAGCTATGTAGATGGCTCAAGGCAAAAATGTCAATTTTCCTAATATGAAAACCATAGAAATGATCTTGATCAATTACTTTCGTGTGACAATTTTGATATTGTTTGGTAACTGTGTTCACAATCCATGATTTATAGATATTCCTTATATACTTCTTTTTACAATAGGAATATGTTGTTATTGTTAGATGCCATTGAGTCCGGTCTGACTCATAGTCACCCTATGTACAACAGAATGAAACACTCCTTGACACTGTGCCATGCCCAGGACTATATCAGTGCTTCTCTGCTATTCATAGTTTTCAATGAGTGATTGTCTCAGGATTGTTTTGGGAGTGGGCTCCCACATCCTTCTCCCATTTTTACTGAAACCCAGGGCCTCAGGACAGAGCAGTATTCTACCAACTGAGCTAAGCCTACACCTTTACAATAGGAATAAAATCTAATTAAATACGCTGCTAGAGTTTAGAAGTTGTGTGTTTTCTACTGATGATTGTTGGGCCTAGTGGATGAAGGCATTTTTAAAAGATGTTTACCTCTTCAGCTGAACATTTTCCTAATCCTTTAAGCTCTAATGATACTCTTTATACCATCATTCCCTAATACTTTAGTTTTAGGTTTTTGGAAGATCAGATACACATTTGAATGCCTGATGCAAGTTTTGGTACATTAATTCAATTTTGTGTGCTACTTCAAGGAACTCTCAGACCTAAATGCCCTAAAGCCCATTTCAAAATACCACATTTCAACTTTTGTTTTAATTTTTCTTGAATGAGAGAGACTCTGTAGAACTTTTTCTTGAATCCAGTGCAGAACGGCCAAATGGCAAAATTCCATCTATAAAAATATTGTGAAGAATCCAAAAGAAAAACCTGCCCCTACTCTTGCTCCTTGATATTTCCTATTAACACTAGAAGTAACAAGCAACTGAAAATTTTGCTGGAAGGAAGACAAAGACATCTAGGAAAAAAATATAAACTGTGACTGTTTCAGTGTTTTTCTTTCCGCTCTACTGTGGGTGCCAGAGGTTAATCAATAACAGCTGCTGTAATTTATTATTGGCTTGGAACTTAGAAATAAAAACAGAAAAGTAAATTTTGATTCCAACTTTTTTTCTTTCCAACTTAACCAAGGAGCAGTTGCTGCTTTATTTATTGTTGGCCTTCTATTCGTGTAAGCATGAGGAAAAATGGGAGCCTTATTTGGGAATGAGTCTCATACATGAATGTTCACAGCTTTAACCTTAATGAAGTAAGAATAGCATAAGAAATTGTGACCAATTTCCTGTAGTTGGGGACATAACAAAATTTACCTTCTCTCTTCTTATCATACAACTTAAAGAAATTATGTTGAGATTTTGTTGATGGCAAATAGTGCATTTTTAATATATGGTCATATACCGCAAAAATGGGAGAAGGGCCTGCCTGACAATCCACTCCCAAGGCAATCCCGAAACAGTCAGCCACTGAAAACCCTATGAGGGTCGCTATGAGTTGGATACCGACTCGAGGGCACCTAACAACAACAATATTTCCTAAAGGTGATCATTCTTAGGACTACCACATAAACCAGTCTCTTAGATTTAATAGGGAAAAACAGCTGTTGCATTCATGGTTTTCAAAATAAATTTAACTTTCTTACTGCCTAAAGGGGATGGCACTTTTTTCCCTCCCCTAATCAATCATTTTCTCATAGGAGTAGAATTAGGAATAGTAGTGAGCTGGATTTTGGGCAACATTTTCAGTTGGAATAATGGCAGTTTGGTCTTAGAACTTGCCTACATGTAAAGAAAACATTTTTTGTCTTTCTGTTATTAGGGTTTCCTCCTAATGTAAAACATCATGAATATTCAAAAACACAAACAGCTCTTCATCAAGTGATACATATTATTAAGGGCTTTTATAAGAGTTATCACAATTATACAATGGCTCGTGTTGTAAAAAACATTACAAGTTTTAAATATAAGTGTAATAGATTCTAAGTTAGTACAGCGCTGCTCCATACTCTCTGAGGACATAGGGTCAATCCCCAGCACCTCAAAAACAGGAGAAGGATGTGACAATCCACTCCCATTGCAATCCTGAAACAAGCAGCCATTGAAAACCCTATGAGGGTTGCTATGAGTCGGACATGACTTGATGGTGCCTAACAACAAAAAATAGATTTTATGTTTAAAAATCTCTTCTAGAAGATTCTTCACTACCCCATCCACACTTTAATTTAGCCAGAAATTTCTTGGATTTCTATTTGTAAGACAATTACACATCTCAGGTAATCTTGTCCAAAGGACAATAATCACTTCTCCCTGATCTCTGCATAAGAAGCAAACGGCTGCTATTGAAATTTTTTGGTGCCTAAGGCTATCATTGTAAAGCAATATTTACAACTTTTTCCTAGGTCCCAAGATATAAACCACAAACTGTCAGTGTCCCATCTCTTCACAACTTAAAAAACAAAACAATGGTTTTATTTTCATTTGGGTTTGTTCATTCTCCATGTAATTTGGATGCCATGGATGAAGACAATAGAGTTAATGCAACCATAGGTAGCATGTAGTCACCTTATTCCACACTCAAAATTTTACTTTTTTTTTTTCAGTGCTGGGGATCAAACCCAGGGCTTTAGGCATGCTAGGCAAGTGCTCCACCACTGGCCTACATCCCCAGACCATGGTTTTTTGACATAGTCTTGCTGTGTATCCCATACTGGTCTCAAACTTGAGATCCTCCTGCCTTTGCCTCCTGTGTATTGAGATTACAGGCATGTGCCACTATGCATGGAGTCTGCCATCTGTTTTGTATTCTTTTTACTCTTCCCACACTGTGCTTAATACATTTTCTCATTTTTATACTTTTCCTTGACTTATGATATGCTATAAATTTGTTACTTTTAGAGTTAAGATATTAGAAATAAGCCATTTTCTCCTTCCTGTGACATTTGTTTCCTATAGAGGACTTTGTAATGGTTCTCGTATATTCCCTAGCTTCAAACTACACTTCCCACTGAACTCAAGTGGATGAGACTTATGGCAAGAGAACAAGTTGCCATATGTGGCAGGATTTTCTCCTAAATTTTTTCAAATTTTTCCTTTGTACTTGTCAAGTCCAGTTTTGGTCTATGGAATTGATATGGTGCTTAAGTTCTGCCAGGTGTCCCATGCTTCAGTCTCATGACATCACCTGCTATTGGAATTTTTCCAGGGTGTTCAGGGCCCTCGGGGACCTGTGGGTGCTCCAGGACTCAAAGGCGATGGCTATCCTGGTGTGGCTGTAAGTGTGGATATGACTTTTTTCCCTTTTCTCTTTTAAACACATTTGTTTTTAATTTTCACATAATAACTATATGTATTTGTGGGGTAGGGTGTGATAATTTGACACATGTATACATGTTTAGTGATCAAATCAGGGTAATTAGCATCTTCATCTCTTTATATATTTATCATTTCTTTCTGTTGGAAACCTTTGAACTCCTCTAGTTCCTTATAAGATACCTAATAAACAGTAGTAATGTTGAAAACATTACTTTCCCTCCTCTGTCCCTACTTCCATTTCTCTGATATTGCATATTACGAGGATTCTCAGGGCCTTCCTTATTTTGCCATTTCAGGGACCTCGAGGATTACCAGGACCCCCTGGACCAATGGGTTTACGTGGTGTGGGAGACACTGGAGCAAAGGTAAGGTTTTAAAAGTAGACAACATACTGGTTTCTAAGAACTACTTAGAGATAACTGAGTTTGGTAAAGGCAAGTATTTTACTTGATGTAATAGAAATGTCTGAAACAATTGATAAAGTTATTTACCCTCATCTAGGGACTGCCTGGGAATTTGCCATAATCTGAACATGTTGATAGACTTTGTTTCTTTTACCTTTCTGGTAGCAAATCTCACATTTCTTTGCTGCTTCCTTTGGCTGTGCCAAGATCAGGATTCAGTTCAAAGCCCTTCTCTCTCCTCTAGGTTCTCTCATCCAGTCCCATGGCTTTAATCCCTATCCTTGTGCTGATGGCTTCCAAATATCCCTCCCTGAAGTTCTGGTTTTATGTACGATATTTAATTTCTTATCATGTATCTTCTCTTAGATTTGTTATAGACATTTCTAACCTAACATCCAGAACAGAATGCTTAATTTTTACACCATAAACCTATTAAAAGGCATTGCTGCCCACCCCATGCTCAAGCCAAAATACCTAAGTCATCCTTGATCCTTTCCTTTCCCTCTTCTTTCTCTGCGTTAGCCCTTTGGTAAATCCTGGCAGTTCTATTTTCAAAATGCATCTTGACCCTGGCTCCTTCTTTCCTTCTGCTTTCACCAGGCAGACTACCACCATCTCTTGCTTGGTCTATCAAAATGACCTCTTTCCTGGACTTTTGTCTTCCAACTTTGCTTTTCTATACTAGCAAACAGAATGATCTTTCTTTAAAAAATCACAAATCAGATCATATTGCATTCCTTCTTAGAAATACACTGGTTGCTTCTCTGTACTTAGAACAAACTTCAATCACTTTTCTCTAGCCCTTTATGACCTGACATCCTGTCCATTTTCCTCTGGCTGCCTAAGTCCAGTCATACTGGCCTATCCCATTGCAGCTCTTTCATACTTCAGGGTGTTGGCTGTGCTAGGATGGCCAATTCTTAAGACTTCAACTCAAATTTACCTCCCTGGCCACCCATACAGAAAACATCACTATCACACCTCCTCCTGTGGATTTCCTATGAAGTATGGATCACTTTAGCCTGTACCACTATGGCATAGGATCCCATCAGATCTCAGAAGCTAAGTTGGGTTGGATCTGATTAGTACTTGGATGGGAGACTACCTGGGAACACCAAGTGCTGTAGGGAAAGGGACTCAGCAACTCACTCTCAAAAAACAGTCAGCCATTGAAAACCCTATGAATAGCAGAGAAGCATGACAATAGTATTTCATCTGTTGTACGTAGGGTCTCTATGAGTCGGATACCTAACAACAACAACAACACAGATCACTTTATGAGATCATGCTTCTCATTTATTCTGCATATTCTATGAGAATGTAAAATTTCCTGAAAGTTCTTCATATTGTTCTCCAATAATTTCCTGGCACCAGAAGTAGGTGTACTACCAATGAGGAGCTCTATGATCTGTTGAATGAATGGAAAGTGAATGACCAATATGATCCTAAGGAGAAGATTTTTCTTTAGTAAGATGACTACTCAGTTTTTCTCATACTTCCAGGTCATTAGAGAGTGACTTATGTGTGCTCTAAATATGACAACTTTCTGACTTGTTTCTTTTGTTTCTGCTGCAACACTTACAGGTGACAACACCTTGATAGTGCTCTTCTACAGGGAGTAGGTTCCTTTTGCCCTGTTCCAGGTAGAATAAAAGATTAGACACTCATAACACCTCTAAAAGGGATTTTAATTCCTTCCTCAGCTCTTTTCATGGAGTAATTATGAGAGTCCAGTGAGAGGTTGTACCTAAAAGTGCTATGTACACTATATAGAGGAGACAAGTTGCTTTGATCAAAATTCTGGCTTGGCCTGCCTCAGCACTAACTCAGATCCTTCAATCAGCTTTGACATTGAATAAACCATACTGAATTCAGTTGTTAAGGTATTCTTTTTTCTTTAAGGCATAGTGGCTGTTAAAATGTTAATTTTTTTTTAAAAAAAGAACTACAGTGGATAAACTTTGTTATTTTCTGTTCCAAGTGAAACACTGACTAAAAACTTCTTTTATTATACTGAATATTTCCTTAAGGAAGTAGAACTGATTCCTATTTAAAATAAGACATGAAATAAAATATGTTAAATATATACTGGACTGTGTTTGAATTCTAATGGAAACAGATGGTCATTTACATTTCCACAGAGGAAGTTATTATGCATGTTTTATATATGTATACATTATATTAAATTACACTATCATGTTACTACTTCACATTTAGCATTAATAATGACAGATACTTAGGCATAGGTAAAGAACATTTAAAAATTTGACTCTTGTGAATATTGTACTATGTTGAATTATTTAAGATATAGACTACATCGCTTGCTGAAAGATTTCATAAGTCATTTGCCTCTAAAAGTGTCTTGTATTTGCTTTCATAGATTTTGTTTTGGGGGGAAACACCAAGAAATACAATATTACTTGGAGAATTTCATTCGCCTTTTATTTATTTTGGAAACAGCCAATATATTGCTGGAAAGTGTGTAGTGAGCCTCATCTTGGCTTTGTTGGCCCACAAAGGCAGCAGAATGGAAGCAGTAGCCTCCAGCTCACTTCCCATGGTGGGTGGAGGGCCAGGGAAGAACATAGACAGGACTCACTTTGCTGCATACCTGCTTCCATGTAAGCTGCCTTTCTTCTCTCCATTGCCTCTCATTTCTTCCAGTGGAAAGTACGTTAACCCAGACATTTCCAGCCCCAGGAAGAGATGGTAGGAGAGTAAGCTAGTCTTGGATCATAAACTTGAAAATAAAGGAAATTCTAGAAGTAAATACCAGCTTTTAAATAATACTAGCTTTTTTTTTTTTAAATAAAGGCCTCAAGGTTTCTATGTGGCATTTTCTGGTGAAGAAAGCTTTCAGAAACATACATGTGCACAAACACACACACACAAACACACACACAAAGACTAGTCAGGGAAGGGAAATATTTTGGAAAGTAATTCCAGTTAACTTAGTCTTTCTGATAAGGTGTAGGTGATACTGTAAATACAGCAAAAATTCTCAATGGCAACAGAAATCTAGGATTCAAATATGTGGCAAACTTATGTTTGTTAAAATGAGAGAGAAACTGTAAATGTGTGTGTGTGTGTGTGTGTGTGTGTGTGTGTGTGTGTGTGTGTGGTTGTACAGATATATATATTCTGGTATGTTTTTCATTTAAACTGTGTAGTCACCTTAAAATCTTGGCCTTAAGGCATTGACTTACAAAACAAATGTGTTTTGAAATGAGGAAACTATTAAGGTTGATGATTAATTTATGGTGGGTTTTGTGATATTTAGTTAAGGTCACATATGTTTAGCATATGACACAAACATTAAAATCAAAGCTTCTATGTTTCAGAACATATAAAAAGCAATCCCTGACATCTAGCACCCTTAGGGTACTCTGCGGCTTTTTCCCTAGTAGAAAAATTTTATATGGTATCAGTTGTTATAATTTGTCTATATGCAGTTGAATTTAATTTGAATTTAGGCAAGACCTTCTGTACTATTTCAAAAATTCTTGTAAAAACTTTCAAGAACATAGTAGATGCAAGTATTAAAACCCACTTGTGAAACATATTGAGAAGGGGGATTGA
This sequence comes from Pedetes capensis, assembly GCA_007922755.1. Lineage (NCBI taxonomy): Eukaryota > Metazoa > Chordata > Mammalia > Rodentia > Pedetidae > Pedetes > Pedetes capensis. The sequence goes on from VMDO01019775.1 coordinate 19,331, forward strand.
CAGTTTGGTCTCTTGCTAAGAGGGAATAGCTCATCCAGTGTCCTGATGTCTGGACCCACCCTCCTGGCACACGAGTGGGGAAGGCATGCTCAGAGGCCCCACACAACCCCTGTGTGGGCTAGCTCATAAGAGTAAAAGTGTTGCCTTTTCCCTAAGCTTTGGAATCATTTAAGATAGGCCATTTCTTAAATATAACCTGGATATGGGGGCCTTCAAAGGACCTTTTAATAATCAAGTGGTTGGAATAACATCTGTGATCAAAAAAGACATGTTGGGATTTTGTTCTTAGAATTATGATAATTACAATTATTATATATTACATAAATATTTTCAAAATATGATTTTTAAACAACTTTCCTATTTTATAGATGATGGAATCAAGGACTAGAGAGACTGAGTAACTTGCCTCTTTACAGTGTGAACATTTTTGATACTATGTATGTTTTGTGTATGAGAGGGAGTCTATGGATATTGATGAATGAATGAAGGACAGAATGGATGAGTAAATCAGAGCAGAGAGAATGATTTATCCTGATCTACAGATGCTCAGCCTCCAATGTTGTCTCTCTCCTGTATCAGCCCTGTTCTGTGCACAGTGGCATTGTGTTTCTTTCTATTCTAATTCTTCCATTGTCAAAAGCTAGACTACTTAAACCTTAAAGAGAAGTGTAAGCCCAAACCCAAAGGAGTTAAACATTTTGCAGAAACTTTAAATGTTTGAATATTGTAAATACATGCTTTATTTGACAAAAGTGGCCCATAGTCATAAATTAAAATGCAAGTCTATGTGAAATTCCACTGGGTATCATTATTCTAAAAATGTTCCCAGCATCTGAATTGCTCCTCTGTTTTCTGCAATGGCTCACATATGTGCACACCACCAACAGGCAGTGATGGAACAGAGGGCCAATTCACACAGAGACGCATTAAGAATCTGTGAATTCTATTGGCAGACACAAACTGGACAAGGAGCTCCATTTTGAGCAGACCAGACAAGAAGAGCTGGCCTAGAATATAGGCTTAATGACAACAAAGTTAAGGGTCTATGATTCCAAATTGGATTTGAAACCTACCTTCCCATAATATGCATCCAAAATTGCTACAGGCTGAACTATATGGTCAAAACAGGGCTAATTAAAGCCAGAACCATATAAAATTTGAATGGCAGGCAGTTTGACTTATAGGTTTCAGAAGAGGTCAAATTCAAGACCAGGAAAATTTGACTACGGGACTTTTCAAGGTTACTCCACCATTTGGTTTTCCATGTGATTTCTAAAATCTGAACTGCACTCCCAGCTACCTACTACTTTCAATATTGCTTTCATCTCTCCTTGCTGTTTTCCTAGCATTGCATGTATACTTCCTCTGCAGCCCCAAAGATGCATGCTAGATCCCGTGAATATTCACCACCCACACCCCCATCAACACATTTTCATTTTTAATAATGCAGGCTAAAGGAACTTTGTCCTAGTGGAAAATTACACTGAACATGTGTACTAGAGAGCCTGCTCTTCTCCTTGTTGTTAGGATTGTGTATTAGTTCATCACTTGGCCGAGAAACCAACTGAAACAAACTTACAGGAAGAAATATTTGTTAGGGGCCCACAGTTAGAGGATCACAGTTCATAAGGGTGGCAGGGCTGAGATGGCTGCAGCAGGTCCTATGGCACAGAATCTTACATTTTGGCAGCTCAGAAGCAGAGAGCCCAGAGGGTCCCCAGACCATGGGTCTGGGGAAAAACCCCCAAAATCTCACCCCAAGTGATTCAGTTCTCCTTAGCTAGATGTTACCTCTCAAAGTAGCCATAGCCTCCACAAATAGCCCTACCAGCTGGGGACCAAACGTTCAAATGCATGACCTTTTGGGGATATTTCAGATTCAAACCATCACAGGGCGTTTCTCTTTTCATAGTTTGTAACTCAATAAGAAAGACACCCCCTCTCCAAAGATATTCTTGGCATAGGACACTTGAGAAAAGGAAGAAACAGTAACAAATCCCTCCAAACCCTAAAGCAGATTTTAAAATTATCAGGAAATAAGAGTTATGGCTATTTTGGAGTGAACATTAAAACTCCAGAAGGGAAACTGGTATGGAGAATTGAAATTATTTCAAATATTTTGAAATTTTAAGTTGGGAAAATATCTGAGAGAAAATAGCAAGTTGGGTACTGGGTTTCCTAGTAGCTTCCTAATTATTTCTTTATCCTTTTAACGATCATGCTGATAATTGTTATTGTTTCCCTTTTTGTGTTGAAGGCTGTCAGTGAAAAATGACTGAGTGATGTGACAGGGGCCAGTGAATAGTTAGTATACATGGCCAGTTTGTACATATCTGTCCAAAAGCTTAGAATAAAACCTCTAAAATTTCTTTTGACAATTCTGAAAACCACATGTCAGATAATCAAAAGTTACTACACCACTACATATGGTGAATTACATAATTCTTTCCCAAGTTGTGCTTGTGTTTGTGGAAGTTGAAGTCTTAGTAGTTATATCTTGTTGCTATTGTTCAGTGCTGTGGAGTTGGGTCTGACTCATAGTGACCCTCATAAGGTTTTCAATGGCTGATTGTTTCGGAATTGCTTCAGGAATGGATTGCCACATCCTTCTCCAGTTTTTGTGGTGCTGGGTATAAAATCCAGGCCCTTAGAGAGTGCGGAGCAGCAATCTACTAACTGAATTAATTTTGTTTAAAAGCCAGAAAGAAAGAAACATTATGCATAGACTAATCATCATTTTAACTTCTACCTTGTTTTAAAACTCAGTCATTCCTTGGTTGCATCATTTAATGGACTCTTCAGAATATCATTCCTTGAAAAATTCTTAAGAGTGGCTCTTTCACAGTGAATTCAATTTGGTTTTTATTGTCCCCAAAGTAGAAAAGCATGAAATCACTTGTTGAACAAGTAAGTTGCTTTCACACTCATCTCAATGAATGTCAGGGACTTAATTGGAGCAAAGGGAGAAACAATGACTACAGCTTTGTTTATGTGTGTTTTTTGAGGGATTGTTCTTGTTGTTAGGTGCTGTTGAGTGGGTATTTGACTCATAGCTACCCTACGTACAACAGGGGAAACACTATTGTCAATGCTTCTCTGCTGTTCATAGGGTTTTCGGTGGCTGATTGATTTTTGGGGGTGGGTTGCTGGGTCCTTCTCCCAAGCCCACAGCACCTAGTATTCCCAGGCAGTCTCTCATCCAAGTACTAACCAGGCCCGACCCTGCTTAGTTGCTGAGCTCTGGTGGGATTGGATGCCACAGGGCTACGGCTACAGGCCTTTTGAGAAATAAGATAGTCTATTCTGCTAATTTTTCTTACATATTGCATTTAAATTTTATAAAATATGTAAGATACAATAGTGGCTTGTTTCCTTGTCACTGTTATGCCTTGAAACTTCTGACACTTACTTGCTTTGTGGCTTCAGCAAGTCCTTTAATGTCCCTGAGACTAAGAGCATCCTCATCTGTGATTTGGAATTATAATGTCCACCTCACATGATTATTCTGAGAAGTTAATGGAATAATTAACATAAGATATTTTTGTGAATTTTAGCTTTTGAAATATAATTATTTTATATGGATTACAGTATGGATTACTTTGTCAGAATTAGTACATTGTTGGATGTATGAAGAGAGAGATTAAGAATTTATATAGGTAGAGATCTGGAATTAGGCTAAAGCAAACTTTGAGGTAAACAACAGAACTGAGGAATGGCAGTGGAAAAGAATGGAAAAGGAAATCTTAAGTAGCTAGGTATTTGTACATGTGGTATGGGCCTCTTCTGGCCCTGGAAGAAATTTTATAACTCAGGAAGATTTCTTTCTTCTCCTGGAGAGTATGATTGACTTAATGGAGGAAAGATTTCCACAGCCACACAGTTATGGTCTTTGCATTAAATATCAACTAGAAGAAAGTCTATGGAGAAATTAACATCTTGTATCTTGTGCTAGCCAACATTGAAATGGGATATAGGCTCTAAAATCACATCTGGATTTAAATTGCATCAGGTTGCATGGTTTTGGGCAAGTCATATACCCTCTGTACTCTAAGTTTCCTTATCTGTAAAATGGAATAAGGTAGTGTTGACAGGAATAGCTAAGATAATGAATGTACTTGCTACATAACAAATGTAATAAATGCTTATTATTCATCATAATAGTTTTAATGTTAACCACAGCAAAGATTTGCTAATGAGAAAATGAATTCATGTGGTAGTGTGCTTTTTCTTTCTTCTTTTGAAAAGTGAAAATTTCAATGTATGCTTACTATAGCCACCTTAAGATTATGTATGTTTTTAAAGGAGTCAAAATTAACCACTCTGTAAGTTTATGGTCTAGGTAAAAATCTTCACTGAATCATTCATTCACATAAACGAGTCCTGCAGAAAGTCTTAAACTTGGCCATTTCCTGTGATAATGAAAGGTGTATCTCCCATGCAGAGTCCTTTTTATGAGCCAAAAGAAAATGGGAGGCCATCTAAACAGTTATTCTCTTGAAGGAGTGAAGGCAGATAGGAGTAGAGCTTAGGGTTTGGTATTACTGGGAGCTCCAGAATATGCTCAGTTCTGTTCATTATCTCCTAGTACAAGGGCTCCCTCTGCAGGCTACAGCAGCCTATAGATGTTTCTTGGGAAGCTAAGTTCAGCCATGCAGGAAACTGCTGTCATTTCCTTTATTTGATAATGTCACTCTATTCACTGCCAAAAAAATTGCATATATGAAAACATCACAGGTGAACATACTTCTTAGGTACCAATGGTGCTGCATTATGGCAGAACTGGTGCTGTTGAGTGGCAAAGTGTGGCTTGTCCACAGTCTTCTTGCTTACATACCCCATGTTTTGTGGCCTAACAAGGACTCATGGTCCATATAACAACCAAAGACATAATAAATTTTCTCCACCACAGTGGAGGGATGCTATCTCTCATGTATTTTCAGCTCATTAAGTGTCTGATATTTCCATTTATTGAAAAATATGGTACATATACACTGAAGAACAACCTTTAACATCTATACAATGCTAAGTCTTTAAAGCCTATCAGTTTCATAAAAGAATAGAAAAATATTTTATTAGATGAAACATTAGCTGTGTGGCAACAATTAATATGGGTAAGGATGGACAACTTTTTTGAGGTAAACTCTGAAGTGCCACAGATAACACAGAGTCACATCCTTAAAGCTTATTGGGGAGGGCTCCAGGACATAAAGGACAGTAAGATAACTTCAGGGTTAGCTATCTTTCTGCAGTTTGCTTGTAGACACTCGTAATGTTGAGAGTTAGGTGGCCAAAGAAAAGAATATGAAAAGAAAATAAATAAAATCCCAAGCATTGACAAGGTTGGCCTCATTTCAAATGTTTTTCCCATTTGCCTTTTCATCTGGTATATGTGTGTTTGTGTGTGTGTGTTTTAATATATTTAAATCTAATTGAGATTTGAATTAAAATCATAACAAGGAAAATACAAATTAAATTGTTGTTGTTAGGTGCCATTGAGTCGGTATCTGACTCATAGTGACCCTCACAGGGTTTTCAATGGCTGACTTTTTTTTTTCGGGATTGCCTTGGGAGTGGATTGCCAGGTCCTTCTCCCATTTTTGAGGTGCTGGGAATTGAACTCGGGACCTCAGAGACTGCAGTGCAGTGCTCTACCAACTGAGCTAAATCCCAGCACAAATTGAATAGAATATCAAATTTTTTCTTAAAAGAAATGCTACTTTATTAAATTTCTGCCTTAATTCAATATCTTTTTAAAATTATGTAATATTTAGTAGCAAGAATACATAAAACATATGTAAATTCTACTAATGATTTTAATCTGAGTATTACTCCTCTTTGGCCATTTAAAAAATCTTTTAAATCATGTATTTTTCTCCTTATGAAGGAAAAACATTACAGAAATACTTCCTCGTGCTCATTGGTGAGATTTTTGTTAGGTATTCTTTATGAATTTTTAAAACTGTTATTAAAACATTATAGAATTATTAAGCATATACTAAAGTAGACAGACAAGCAAAATGAACTCCCATTTACTTATCACACTTCTTCAACCATTATCAACACATTGTTTTATCTGTATTCTCTACTTTTCCCCTTGCCACATTATTCGGAAGCAATCCCCAGACACCATCCATATAAAGCCTTAGTACTTGCCTCTCAAAAAGGAATTATTTTTCAAAACAAAACTGTGAGCCATTATCATACCTGAAAACTATTAACAATTTGTTAATATAGCACATATCCAGTGTTCAAATTTTCCAGCTTGCCTCATAAATTTGTTATAGTTGGTTTGTTTGAACTGGGATCCGGGTGATGTCCACACCTTGCATTTTATTGCAATATCTCTTATGCTTTTTATAAACACTGTTTACTCCTTTCTCATTTTTTCCCTTGCACTTTTTTTAAGGGAGGCAGATCTAGAAACTTGTTCAGATCCAGGTCCAATTTTTCTAGGCCAGGTTATTCATAGGTGGGGATATGGCACATTGTGTCCAGCCATATCCTTACTAACTTTTTTACCACTTCCTGGAAGGGCAGAGATGAACAGGAACCCAGGAGAGAAAGCCTTCATATCTGGAGTGGGGTTTGATGAAGAAGACAATGATATTTGACAAAAATTTTAATGATTCTAGATAAAATCTACATAACCATATTTACTTGTGCTCTGTTCTACTGAAGGGTATCAAATGCTTAGAAGAGAAAGGACTGTTTCTTTTAAGAAGGAGCAAAGTATGTGAATCAGTTAGATGTAACTAGAAGACCTCCTGTGGTGAATATATGGACCCTTTAAAGGCACTTTAGAGATATTCAAGAAAGGAGAAGACACAGAAACATGTCTAGTATAGAGCATTCATATTCTCTTCTTGGAGTTCTTCATGTGAAAGTGATCCTTTAAACTGGAAAGAACTTGGGTACTCAGGGTTGGGAGTCAGTAGGAGAGCAGCGTTAGAGCGATAATTAGTACCTGGAGCCTCAAAAGCATCTAAATACCAAGTGGAAAAAATGGAGATAGGAGACCAGAATCATAAAAGTGGCCTATCAGCAAATGAGAAGTATGTAATTATGAAAGTAGAGATTAAGAGATTTAAGACAGTAACAAAATGTGGTTTAAAGGTTACCCTCATTCTTTTAGTTTTATCTAGAAGTATTTTGCCTGCAGCTGTAGCCCTGTGGCATCCGATCCCAGCGGATCTTAGAAGCTAAGCAGGGCCTGGCCTGGTTAGTACCTGGATGGAATACCACCTGGGAACACCAGGTGCTGTAGGCTTGGGAGAAGGACCCGGAAACCCACTCCCAAAACTCAATCCGCCATTGAAAACCTTATGAACAGCAGAGAAGCTCTGACAACAGTGTTTTGCCTGTTGTCCGTAGAGTTGCTATGAGTTGGATATCTACTCACACAGCACCTAACAACAACAACAACAGAAATATTTTAGAAAGGCAAAGATCTTGGGACATATGGGTTCAAATCCTGGCTGTGATTCATTCTTTTATTTTTTCTTTTATAACTTTATGGAAGTTACAGAATTCCTGCATTTCAAGTGTACAATTCAATGATTGTTTCAGTAAATTAACCAACCTATACAACCATTATTGTAGATCAGTTTTAGAACATCCTCCCTCATAAGATACCTCATTTACAGTTAATTCATGTTCCTTTTCCTGGTCCCAGGAAACCACTAATTTACTTCCTATCTCTATAAATTTACACTTTCTTAGCATTTATTATAAGTGGAAATCCTATAACATGTCTGGTGTCTTTTATTGAGAATAAGGTTTTTGGCTCGGTGTGGTGGGACATGCCTATAATACCAGCGATTCAGGAGGCAGAGGTAGGAGGATTGCGATTTCAAGACAGACCAAAGGCAGCCTGTGTAACTTAGCAAGACCCAGTCTCAAGATAAAAAATAAAAAGGAGGCTGGGCCTGCAGCTCAGCAGTAGAGCACTTGCAAAGTATGCATGAGGTTCTGAGTTCAATCCCCTAGCACCCCTAGAAAAAGAGGCAGGAAGAGAAAATAAGGCTTTTGAGGTTCATCTGTCATATAGCATGTATATGTAGTTCATATCTTACCACATTTTGTCTATCCATTCACCATGTGATGGGCATTAGGTTGTTTCCAGTTTTGAGCTATTATATACAATGCTGCTAAGAACATCCATATGCCGGACTTGGTGTGGACATGTGCTTTTATTTTCCTTGGGGTGTGCCTAGGAATGAAATCATTGGCTCATGTAGTAAATCTATGTTGAACTTTTACAGAAACTGCCGAACTGTTTTCCAAAGGTGCTGTACTAGGTATTCTGAGGGTTACTGTTTCTCCACATCCGCCTAGCCCAGCTTAATAGCTGCGCAGACTTGGCACACTTTAGTTTCCTCTTTAATAAAACAGATGGGTAGTGAGCTGGCATTTACTGAGTAATTACCCTGTGTTACACCTATGATGCTTTGTCTCACTTTATTCTTACCCCTAGATATTTTTTTCTACATATCCGATGAGTTTACTGAGAGTCAGAGGATTTTGGTAAACTAGTTATCATTGTAACACAGAATTGTTTTGAATACAGTATTGTATCAAACAACACACATGAATATCCTATCATAGTCTTTGGCATGCAGAAGGTGACTAGTGAAGAGGTTTCTATTTGTCTGCTTCTTTTCATCATTAGCTCTCAGAGAGGGCTAGCCATAGGGCCTGACCCACCCTCCTCAGGTCTCACCACTTCTCTGGTAATAGTTGACTATTACAAGACTGTCATGCCTTAGAGAAAGGGAGAATATTTATAGAATTTACCCTGTAATCACAGTCACTCTAGTGGCACAAGTATCGTAGAGCCAGTCCCTAAATAGCATGATCTTTGTTGCTTACAACAATCAAAGGGACTAGTTCAAAATGTGGTTGTATCTCTTAATGGCTGTGTTTTATTGTCTGTTCTTTCCTCCTCTGTTCACAATAGTGGTGACTAACGTTTCCAAATTCTAGGGAGTTCTAAAAAAGCATACATTAATGTTGCCAAGAAGTCAATTAACTTGATTGATTTGAAATGGATCTTTATCAGTTGCTTTAAAGATTGTGTAAACGACCATAAGAAATGAAACAGAGGGTGATAAAGGAGTGTCAAAACAGGGAATTGAATTAAGAGAAAAGGGCTCAACATCTTATCAAATTCAAGGGTTTTTAAATTTTAAAATATATTTTAGAAATATATATTTAATATGAAATATTATATACCTAAAAGTATTTTTCATAAAAAATCATAACTTGTCATTCATTGTATCTTTTCAGGGAGAGCCTGGAGTGAGAGGCCCTCCAGGTCCCTCTGGGCCTCGGGGAATAGGAACACAAGGGCCAAAGGTGAGTCCTCAGGTCTGTGCTCTGTGTTAGGGTCAGATACATTAGGCATCCTTATTGTGAAAATCCAAAATCTCAAATCCTCTAAATTCTGAAACTTTTAAGCACTGACATGACATTGCAATTGGCTGTCAAAACTCAGATGCACTAAAAATACTGTCTGAAATTACCTTTAGGCTGTGTATAAGGTACATATGAAACATAAGTGAATTTTGTGTTTAGAGTTGGGTTCCATCCTCAAAAGATCTCATTATGTATATACAGATATTCCAAAATCTTAAAAAGGATGCCTAATGTCTAAAATCTGAAACACTTCTCATCCTTAGCATTTCTGAGAAGAGATGACCCACTTGGGCCATCAGTACCAATGTGGTAAACGGTATCTTCATAGTAAGTCTTTATTTTGGTACTGACTTATTTTTCTTGATCACCAATGCAAAGCCTTGTTTTTTTCATATTGTGAACTTTCAGTAAAATATACCATGTCGGTTTATAAAGCCATGTATTCCTCCAAAGAAATTAGAAAGTTAATCTCTCTTTCTTTTTTTAATTGGAAATTTTAATGTACACCTTAATGTGATTAATCCTGAAATGCTTTTCATTGTGACATTTCCATATATGCATTTTGATGTACATTATTCATATAGGTTCCCCCTTACCCTCTTGTACTCTTCCCTCCCCCTCCCCATCTAAGTTTTCTCTATCTTTTACTTGGTAATATTTTTCTACATGTCCTTGGGTTCCAGTTCTGTTTAAGATAGAAACTTTTCCTGTAGTGATCTTTGTTTTTATCTTGTTAGAACAATTGCATGCATTTTCTAGACCATTTATATGAAAGTCAATCTCTTTTAAGTAGTTGCAAAGTACCCAAAGTATTTCCAGGTTTCTTAGAGTCTGTGCTGTCATCAAGAAGCATATATTAGGCCAGGCGTGGTGACACACACCCATAATTCCAGCACCCAGTAGGCTGAGGCAGGAGGATTGTGAATTCCAGGCCAGCCAGAGTTACATAGTGAGACTGTGTCTCAAAACCAAACCAAACAAAACAAAAAGAACACATCTTTGCTTGTCAGAGGACCTTGGTGGCCTCTCAACATGTCATTGACTAATGTATCTACTCTACCATATGTCCCCCCAGCCACTTTGCCAGAGCCTTGGTCCAAGAATCTAGATTTATTGTTCCTATAGAAGGCAAGGGGAACTTCTTTTGTCCCCTTTTGCCCTTATTTCTATGTCTCATCCTTTTGTCATTCTTGGTTTAGTGATCATTCATCCTTTTATTGTTTTAATCCAGTGTTTCTCAATAAGAGAGACATTGCCTTCCTGTCTTTGTCCCCAGGGAGACATTTGACAATGCCTTGAGACATTTTGGGCTGTCACCGCTAAGGATGCCACTGCATTTAGAGAGTGGAGGTCAGGGAGGCTGGTAAAGTTTCTACAATGAATAGGACAGCTTCCCACCGTAATTTTTAACTGTCTTAATTGTTCATTCACGTGTCCAAGAAATATTTGTTTTTGTCCAGGAAGCAAGATAAAGAAGTATCAGGCATGTTCATAGGTAAAATAGGTGTCAATGAGCCACCCATCAGAAATTCAAGTTTCAGATAGGGCCTATTTATACCCAAAATACACAGAGATAAATTTGAACCTTGTTATTAGAGAGAAAGGGAAAAGACTTTGTGAGTCAAAGATTTTATTGAGAATTCCAGAATTACCACAATTCTCAGTTTATCCTTTTTTTGTCTGTCAACTGCACTTTGGCAGTAAGATACTTTTGAACCTTATAGATCACTTTATATGGATGAAGAGCCCCCTTGAGATGTTGGTCATCATTATCACAGTGTTGATTTTTCTCCTTCATTTTTGTTTCTGGTTTTAAAATATTTTTGCAATGAACAGGTATTCCTCTGATAATCAGGAAAAAAATAAAGCTTTTTTCATTCTGGAAAGGAAAAGACCAACTTATGCAGAAATTTACCCCATCAGTTTTCAAACCTTGTTCCATTCAGTGTTAACTTAGAAACTTCTGGGATAAAAAATTAGTGAATTTTTCTATTTTGAGACTCCTTAGAGACTTTAATATATATAGTCATATGTTGCATAACAACATTTCAGTCAAGGAGATACTGCGTCTGTGAGGCTGGTCTCATAGTGAGTCTAGTGTCTAGTGAAGTATTTGTTCTCTTAGTTTATATAAGTACACGCCATGATGTTTGAACTTGGAAGTGATTGCCTAGCCACATGTTTCTCACCATATATTCCTGTCATTACTGCCACAAGACTCTATTGATGGACACTGGAGATCTTCTCAGGGTGACACATACTGTTCTCCAATCTGATCTCATCACAGAAGTCTTTCCTCAATAAACATGGGGTCATTTTATGAGCACACATTACGAATGCTGCACTTGTTTGCTATTTCACATTTTCTTTTATCTCTTTTTCTTTTCTTTTCCTTTCTCTTTCTTTCTTTCTTTCCTTTTTTGTTTCTTTTTTCTTTCTGTGGTACTTTGTTGTTGTTAGATGCTGTCGAGTTGTGTCCGACTCATAGTGACCCTCATAGGGTTTTCAATGGCTAATTGTTTTGGATTGCCTTGGGAGTGGATTGCCACAACCTTCTTCCATTTTGTGGTACTAGGGGATGAAACCCAGGGCCTTGCGCACACTTTGCAAACACTCTTTCATGGAGCTGCACCCCGGGCCACTTTTTAAATTAAATTTTTTTTTTAAATCTTGAGACAAGGCCTTGCTAAGTTATGCAGGCTGTCTCTGGCCTCAAACCTGTAATCCCCCTGCCTCTGCCTCCCGAGTTGGTGGGATTACAGGTGTGCACCACCATGCCTACCTGCTTCACATTTTCTTAAAAAGTTTAACAACAGCCCATATCAATATCCACTGACTCTTTAACTGCAATCCCAGTGAATTGGCACTCTATATTGAAAGGGAGCAACACATTACAGGTTGCAGAATCCTGCATCAGTGGCTTTCAGACTTGGTGTGGGGCAGCCTGGGGTCTTAGGGTCAGTGATAGGACATCTAGAGGAGCCAAGTAGAAGTTCCCAGCTTCCCCTTTCACTTACTCCAAACAGCTCTGCTTTACTTCTTTATTTATATTTGGATTATATGTAAGATTATGTTCACAAGGAATTCGAGTAGGCTATAGCTCAGTTGGTAGAGTGCCAGTCTATGCTCTCTGAGGCTTTGGGTTCAATCCCCAGCACTGCAAGAATGGGAGAAGGACGTGGCAGTATAGTCAAACAATCCCAAGCAATCCCAAGTTATCAGCCATTGAAAACCCTATAAAGGTCACTATGAATCAGATCTGTCTCAATAGCACCCAGCAAAAATAACCAGAATATTTAGAAAAATGCTGCTTTCAATAAAATAAAAAATAACTTATGAACAGCTAGAAGATCCTAATCATACTGAAGTAAGAATGAAGCTGAGAGTGGTAACATGCATATTTCCTCCCCTCAGTCTTCCTATAATTTGTTGTCAATTTTTTCCATCTTCCCACAGGGTGATATTGGGCAAAAAGGCTTGCCAGGGCCCCCTGGTCCTCCTGGTTATGGATCACAAGGAATTAAAGTAAGTGCATGTGATTGTGCTTAGAATCATCTCTCAAGTCAGTAAGGTCGTGGGGAGAAGAGGCTGTGGATAGTATAAAATATGGCTATTATGAAATGGATTTAGCGTGAGCTTGGCAATTAAAATTGAACTCAGTATTTAAAGACACCATCCAGAAGTGTAGAAATGGTGCAAGTACAATAGCTTCATGAACGTTAAGTATTACACAAATTGCTCAGCGAAAAACTTAATGGTTCCAATGATTTTTTTCTGCCTGAATTCTGAGCTGATTTCAGAGCTTCCTACCCAGCTTCCTACCCTAGCCTCCTCTGGCTTTCCTCACTCCCTTTGCCTTCTTCACGTGAATGCTGTCTTCACAGCCCTGGGTTTCGGGGTGGTTCCCAGTCCTCGCACACAATGGAACCATCTGCAGAGCTTTCTGAATCATATTGATACCCTACCCTAGAGGTCTGAAATCTGAATCTCTGGAAGTAGAGCTTGAGCACTGTGGTTTTAGAATAGGAGTATTCAAACTTTTGGCTTCCCTGGGGTGCATTAAGTAAAGAGGAACTGTCTTGAGCCACACATAAATTACATAATATATTTAGTGTGTATACATATTATTTTTTGTAGTTTTTATTATTAACTCTAGAGAAATGAGAACAACATAAACTGTGGGACTGCATTCCTAGCTGTCCTGGGTTACATGTGGCCTCTGGGATATGGTTGGACATATGTGTTGTAAAAGCTCTTCAGGTGATTCTCCTGAGCAGCAACGCTGAGAACCACTGCTCTGGGTCCAAGTGTTTGTTATTGGAATTCACACTCATCAGTTTTCTGCTTTATTCTGATCGGCAGCAGTAAGTATATCTAACAGGATGTGATTCTCAGGGCCTCCCATGTCTTAGTAGACAAAAAAGTGTATCTAAAGATTAGTAGGTAATTTCAAACAGTTCTCTTTTCTACTTCTAATATGTTGATTTTGTTTTTAAACTGTCTTGGCTCTCTGTCCTCTTCCCTACTGTACATTGGTATTTATTTATTATCTTGCAGAAGCATTGAGATTGAGTAACTAATAATTGATAACTCTGGGTAATTGAGGTTGGTTCTAAAAACGTGGAAACATTTAAAACAAATACTTTTTCAAATAGCAGAACGTCTTAGAAAGTAGGAGACAGTGGAGCCTAAGATAATAAATGTAGAAATTCTATGTTAGAATTAAATCACCTACTCCTGTATAGAGAGAGTGAGTTGAGTCAAGAGCAAACCTTACTGAATTTGTGTTAAATTTTCCAATCCTTCATGCAGCATCTACATTTTCCATGGCAGGTCTTTTAAATAAGTGTTGTTCATCTGTCAGGTTGAGTATCCGGGCAAAGACCAGATAGAATGTTGTCACTAGCACACACACACTAGGAAATATAGCAAAACTCTGATTCCTCATAAACAATATAACTCTCACACTTAATCCTTAAATTCTATAGTTGGAAGGTGATAAAACTGCACACGATGGATGGTTTGTTTGTTTTTTTTTTTGTACTGGGGATTGAACCCAGGGTCTTACGCCTGCATGCTCTGCAAGTGCTGGATCACTAAGCTGCACCCTCGGCCCATGTTTTTACTTTTTGAGACAGGGTCTCACTAAGTTACGCAGACTGCCTCTGGTCGACTTTGCGAATCTCCTACCTCCGCCTCCCAAGCCACTGGGATTACAGGCATGCGCCACTGTGTGGGGCTCCACAGGATGTTTTGTAAGAGTTTGCTTAAGAAATGAATATGACAGACCCCTGGTCTTGCCATCAGTATGAGTTCAGTTCACATGTGCTATTAGTTCATTACCTCCACCTCTTTAAATTTCGTGCCAATTTTCTCTCTATCATTTGAATCTGCTTGCATATTCACACTGGAGCACCTTGGGGTGCACTTAATTAATTCTTACCAACTATGACTCATCTGGCTTCAAGCCCTTTCTTATACCTCCAGGTTATGCCTTATTCACATCCATCTGGAGTGAAACTAGGCCATGGTGCCTTCCATCATAGTTGTTGTTGTTGTTAGGTGCCATGGAGTCGGTATCTGACTCATAGCGACCCTCATAGGGTTTTCAAAGGCTGATTGTTTCGGGATTGCCTTGGGAGTGGATTGCCAGGTCCTTCTCCCATTTTTGCAGGGCTGGGAATCGAACTCGGGACCTCAGAAACTGCAGTGCAGTGCTCTACCAACTGAGCTAAATCCCAGCCCTTCCTTCCATCATAGAGAAAACCAAAATCAGAACTGCCATATCATATATCCACTCTTAACCAAAGTGAGATAAGCTTTTCCTCCACTCGGGACTGTGAACTGATGTTACTTCACAAAGGATGCCTCATAAAACCTCTCAACATTTTTGACTGCATGGCATCTGGCTGGCAGTAGGGCAGAAGTATTTCCCACAGGACTCCTACCTCATTTTCCTGACCCTTGGTTAGACCATCACCACAGAAGGGGGAGAACTAAAGAAACAGAGTTGGCAGTGTTCTGCTGAGCCATTTTAAGACTGTATAATCAGTGAAATATTATTTCTTACAACGTTTGTTGACATATTTCCCACAACTTTCTAAAGACCGTTCTCAATCAGTGATGCTTCTGTCTGCTTACTAGGCTTTGCTCGAGGCCTTTGTTGCTGCTAGGTTTTAACTCTGGGACCTGAATTGCACTCCTCTCTGTGCTATACCAGCTATGGGGAAAATGAGGGCCAGGAAAGCAATCACAGCAGTGATCTGTTTCAGTCCCCATCTGACCTTCAGTCGGTCAGTCCTATATTCCTGGTGAGAAAGCCAAGCATGGGACAGGCAGCAATGTCTCTCCCTAGCTCTTCATTTCTACCAAGGAATTATGTCACTTTCCCACCTCTATCCTTGTCAAAGTCAGCTTCAGGGTCCTGATCAATCCAGATGTTCCTTTAGTATTGTTTCTCGGAGGATCAGGGGTCTTTATGGAAACAAGATTCATGAAAGCCCTCATTGACTTTAAAGCATTTTTGAGGTAGGTTTGTGGACTAAGTTCTACTATCATGCTTGCTGTACATAAATCCTTTATTCATTGAAAGAATTGGTAGCTTCTTGGCCAGTAGCTCTAGTTTTTCCTTTAGGCCTGAGTATAACTGGTCCAGTTCTGGCTGGAGACAGAAGACTTTCCATGTAATTAGGCTGTGGCAAAGGATGGGCTGACTATTTCAGGCTTAACCAGTTTGTTATCAGTGTTAAAAAAAATTGTCTCAATAACCTGCTGGGGAAGTTGGTGAAAACTATCTGACAGAAACCCCAGGTTCTCCAAAAACTGACAAGTAATAATGATTACAGTGGTCATGCTGTTAAAGAGGTAACAGATCGACCTCCAGAAAATCTGGGGCCCATGAATGGGAGAAAACTCACTTCACATGACCTCTGTGCTTTCTATATTCTCAGTGGTATTAAGGAAAAAGAGTCTTAGAGCCACTCAGACCTTGGCTTGATTCTTCCTAGTTGTATAATCTGAGACAAAACATTTATTTTTGTTTAACTTCAGCTTACTCCTTTTTAAAATGGGGACAGTGAAGCTTCATTTACAAGGTGTTATGAAGGGAAAATTGTATCAAATGTTTATACACAGTGGTGGGTACTCAACCAGCTTGGGTTAGTGACCTAACAAATTTGAATCAAGGCATCTCCATTTCCTGAGTGTTGCATCTCTGCCTGTTTCTATGTCACAGTAATGGGGATAATAATACTATTATTTCCTAAAGTTGCTGTGAAGTGTACTTGAAATAAGAGAGCATGTAAAATATATTTAATACATTATTATAAATATGTTTATTCATACAATTATTCCTTCCTACTTCCCTTCCCTTTCTTTTAGTCTGTAGTATTTTTCAGTAGGAAGGATTAGGATTCTAACATTCAAATGATTTAATGCTGTTAAGCATAACATATTGGTTACATTAGCTAGAGTAGGCCTGACTCCAGTGCCACATAGACCTCAGAATGTATAATGCCTCACATAACAGTCCAAGGTGAGTTCCTGGTTAGTGGTTCTGTGCAGGATTTCAAACACCCTTGTCTTCTACCCCTGGCTCCCCCTCTGGTTGGCCCTCTTTACCACTGACACCTGCAGGCACAAAGAAAGTGTATGGAAAGGACACACCTGCTTCTTAAAAATCTTGACCAGGAGATGACACACATTGTCTCTGCTCATATTTTGTTGGTTATATGGCAGAACTTACTTGCAAGGGAGGCTGGGAAAGGTAATCTGTGAACCCAGGAAGAAAAGGAATCAGAGGTTTGGTAAAGAGCTGGCAATTACTGTCACATAATTTAACACTTTTCTAGGAAAGATGGAATATTTAAAGTTATCTGTTGCTTTGAAATATGTTAGTGCTTCCAGAGGAAAACACAGAAAACTTGGGTAGTCTCCAGGGCAGCTTCCAGACTATCTGGTACTCCTGATACTGTGGGGCACAGCAACTGGGCAGTACTGCATTTAGCCCATCACCTCTTTTATTGTTTAAAAGAAAGTCGTGGAGCCCTTTTTGTTTCAAGCAGCATCAGGAATACCAGGGGATGATATAGAAATCAAGGAGACAGGCTCAGTACCTGTGAAAGAGCTAAAGGAGGCTTGGGGAGGAGGAGTTGTTATTGTTAGGTGCCGTTGAGTCAGTGTCTGACTCAGAGAGACCCTACATACAATATACGAAACACTATTGTTAGCACTTCTATTCATAGGGTTTTCAATGGCTGATTATTTTTGGGGGGAAGTGGGCTGCCAGATCCTTCTCCTGAGCCCACGCACCTGGTGTTCCCAGGCAGTCTCCCATCCAAGTACTAATCAGGCCTGACCTTCAGCTTCTGAGATCTGATGGGATTGGATGCCACAGTATCTGATGGGTATGGCTGCAGGCTGGGGAGGAGTAGGATCAGGAAAAGAACAAGAATTGCTCATTTATGTTTATGGCAAAGCCAGGGACAGAGGAGCAGGGACACCTGACATCTGGTAGAAGAGCAGTGGCTCAGAGGTTGGGGAAAGATGGCAGCATGAGAGGAAGGAGAAAATCTGGTACAGAGAGCCCAAGGTCAGGAGATGAAGAGGAGCCAGCAATTAGGCACCTGTGGGGAATTAGGCTCTAGTGGTTTGGAGTCCTGGGGATTACTTGGGAGGCAGTAGTCCATAAGGCCAGTTGGGGCATGGTGGCAGGTGGGTCAGCCCAGCTTACAAGGCCCGGAATGGGGACAGCGAGAACATGAATGACTTTTCTTGTCAAATCCCCTGATTTGGGAACTTCAGGATGGAACCCAGAACTCTGTAAGATTCTGGGTTCAGTTTTTAAGGTTCATGTCATTTCCTAGAGAGATTTCATTTTCTCTCAATTATATATATTGAAATAAGCTTTCATAAATCCTAAGCTCTCTTGTAACTGAATCAAGTATTTTTGCCAATTCTTATGTCCATTCACCAAAAAGGCTAATACTTGAAAGAAGGTCAGGATTGTGTACTGGAAATCTACAAAGCTTGTCAATGTTCTGTTTGGCTCCTACCTGTGACTTGATTGCTTTGAAAGTGTTTCCAGAATTCATTTGTCTAGATTCATGGTTACAATGAACCTATTACAGCATAGCAGACTGCCATGCTTAAAGGATAAAGAGAAATTATTCATTGGAAAGATCAACTTCAGGGGTAAGAAAGAACCTCACATATAAAAAGTCAGGAGTAGGTTTGATATATAATAAGTTGCAAATACCTGCAGAAAGGTTAAGGATTGGCATTAGGAAATTTTTTAGGCTCTATACCCACCCATGCCATATGACAGTATGATTCAAGGAGCAACGTGAACACACATATCTTAATATTAGGACTTTTTCATATTTGAATTTAAAGTTTTCTTTCCCCCTCCTGACTGCAAACAAACAACAGGTCAAAAAATAAAAAATAAAACCAAACCTTGGTAATAGTACCACCACTGCATTCAATTTGCACATACAAAAATAGAAATGATAAGTAATATATTTAACAGCATAACAAAGCTGTGTGTGTGTTTATGTGTGTGTGTGTGTGTGTGTGTGTGTGTGTTTATGCCAGAAGCCATTTTTGGATTAGCTTTTGATCCTTATCCCTTATTGTTATTTTCAACTTCACACTAAGATTCCTCTATATAAAAAGAGAAGTCAGAATCAGAGGAGAAGCCAGGTATGGTGACGCACACCTGTAATCCCAGCACTCAGAGGTCTGAGGCAGGAGGTTTGTGAGTTTGAGACCAGTATGGATTCCAATCATTTTTTCCAAAGTTAATATCTCATGCTACCTCAGTGTTCATTGTGGTTTCCCAGTTCCAGAGGAAAAGTCAAAATGACTAAAAGAATTGATGCTTTTGAATTGTGGTGCTGGAGATGTCTATTGAATATACCATGGACTGCCAAAAGAACCAACAAATCTGTCCTAGAAGAAGTACAACCAGAGTGCTCCTTGGAAGCAAAAATGGCCAGACTGCGTCTTACATATTTCAGACATGTAGTCAGGAGAGAACAATCCCTGGAGAAGGACATCATGTTTGGGAGAGTGGCAGGTCAACGCAAAAGAGGAAAACCCTCCACCAGATGGATTGACACAGTGTCTGCAACAATGGGCTTAAACATAAATAAGATTGTTTGC
>VMDO01019776.1:0-38921 GCA_007922755.1 Pedetes capensis
TGTTCTTTCCCTTAATAACAGCACAAGGCTGACCAGCTTGAAGTCAATGAGCTTCTGATTGAGGCTAATGAATTATCACTTTACACAAGCCTAATGATTTCTGTCTTTGTCTCAATTGTACTGAGTTAAAACTGAGTTAATGAGATGTGTGCTTTTTATCAGGGGTATCAGTACATTCTTTAAATTTTTTTTCTCTATTCAGTTTTGCAACCTAAGAACAAAATGCAATAAAATATTCATATAATTGCATAAATAGTGCTTTACCTTCAAAATGGAGATTTTAGTAAAACAGAAACACTAGTTGACCAGCAATGCTAATATGAAATAGGCGAGCACCTGCAGATGTAATACAGCCTGACAGAGTTTGACCTACAAAGTAGCAATGTGTGGATTTCTTGGAAGTTGAAAGCATAGAGATGAAATCAAGCCTGTATCACAGTTTTATAGTTGATCCTCAATCATAAACTATATATCCAAAAGTGGACCAAAAGCCAGAACTCCCAACTCCAAATTAATGTTCATTAATTTATTCAGCAGATATTTATTAAACATCTACTCTTATATGTAAGATATACTTCTAGGTGGTAGTGCTTTGTTCCACCTGATCCTGAGCTAGAGCCTTTAGTGGCATCCCTCTGACTGATTCTAACTTGAGTTTTATCTTTGTAACACCTCCAATCGACTCTTTGGCTTCATGTTTGATAGTTTATGTAGTGGTCCTGTTTTGGAAGAGACTTTCTGGTGGTAACCTCTGCCCACCTGCATTACTCCCTCATCTGGGAGTAGAATCCAGGCCATTCCAGAGCCCAAGCTTTGTTTAATATGCCTGCATTATCCTGCTGTGTGGACAAATAGCCTTTGAAGGATCTCTGTTGAGGGATACTGGAAAATACATATAGACCGTGAATCTAAGCATCAAAATTTAGCACGATCAAGGGATAACCAAATGGTGAAGGAAATTCCTACTGCTCTCTCTCTACTCCCATAGTGTAGATGATGGTCTGGTAGGAAAATAAGAAACCCACCTTGTCATTCATGTAGTGGCGTGGAAAATGAGTTTGCTCTGTAAGGAGAGTCATAGGTTGAGTTCTTGGAAGAAAGTACCAAGGTAGAGTTTTGAGTGCAGGATGTTTATTAGAAATTAGCACTTGTCAATGGAGAAGGAAGAAACAGGATTGGTAGAGGGAATAGCTGATCTGTGATAGAGGCCTGGCAAAGCTTTGGCTGACTTCAAGGGGTGTTCTGAACATATAGTCCATCTGAGTTGACCCTGATTAAGATGAAATGGCTGAGCCTTTTTACACCATACCTTTATCAGGCACTGAATGTCAGCTGTCTTAGGAAGAATGTGCCCTTAGACAAGGTGGCATCAATGCTGAAGTAGAACCTTATGGGGCTGCTAATTGGGACAACAAATCATCCCTTTAAGGGAGATCTGGTAGCTCATCTTTGTATAATAAGAATTTTCAGCAAACTAAAAACAGCGGTGAATTTCCTGTGCTTAGTGTAATACCTGTATAGAAACCTACAGCTAGAATTATAGCTGAGAAACTGGATGCTTTCTTTACCCCCATGTTCAGGAACCAAGCAAGGCTGTGCTTTGTCATCATCCCTACTCAGCATTGTACTGGAAATCTTTAGTAGTGCAGTAAGATAAGAAAGTGAAATAAAATACATACATTTTGGAAAGGAAGAAATAAAAACCTCTGTGTTCTCAGATGACATGATTATTTATCTAGGAAGTCACAAAGAATCTACAAAAACTCCTTAACTAATAAGTGATTACAGCAATGTCATGGGATATAAGATAATACACAAAAGTCCATTGCTTTCCTATGTACCAGAAATGAACAATTGGAATTCTAAATAAAAATATTTATTATGCTATTACCCAAACTAAATACTTAAGTATACATCTATCAAAAATATGTAGAATTTATATGTGGAAAATCACAAAATTCTCATGTAAGACATAAAAATTGAAAAAAATGGGTAGATATTCCATTTTCATATATTGAAAGATTCACCATTGTTAAAAATGTCAGTTTTTCCCTGCTTGACCTATGGGTTCACTGTAATCTCTACCAAAATCCCAGCAAGCTATTTAGTAGTTACTGGCAAACTGATTCTGAAATTTATACAAAAAAGTAAAAGACTCAGAATAGCTAACACAAAATTAAAGGAGAAGAATAAAGTCAGAAGGCTACTATTATCCACTTAAATACTTGTTGTTGTTGTTACGTGCTGTGGGAGTTGAGTCCGACTCATGTGCAGCAGAATGAAACACTTCCCGATTCCATGCCAGGCACACGATATTATTCATGTTTAAGCCCATTGTTGCAGATACTGTGTCAATCCATTTTTTTCATTGACCTGCCACTCTCTCAACATGATGCCTTTCTCTGAGGATTGGTCTTTCCTGACTACATGTCCAAAATATGTAAGAGGCAGTCTGGCCATCCTTGCTTCCAAGGAGCACTCTGGTTGCACTTCTTCTAGGACAGATCTGTTGGTTCTTTTGGCAGTCCATGGTATATTCAATAGTCATCTCCAGCCCATAATTCAAAAGTATCAATTCTTTTTCTATCTCCCTTGTTCAATGTCCAGCTTTCACAACCATATGAGGCAACTAAAATTACCATGGCATGAATCAGGCACACCTTCATCTTCCATGTGACATTTTTACTTTTCAATACTTTAAAGAGATCTTTTGCCACAGCTTTTCCCAAAGCAATGCATCTTTTGATTTCTTGACTGCTGCTTCCACGGATGTTGATTGTAGAGCCAAGCAAAGCAAAATCTTGGACAATCTCAATCTTTTCTCCATTTATTGTGAAGTTGCATACTGACCCAGCCTCTCCCTCTTACACTCTTTTGCTTCTGGTCATGAGGTGAGTAGATGTGTTCCACCACATGTTTCTGCCATGATGTGTTCCCTTGCCCAAAACAACAGGGCCAATAAATCATGGACTAGAGTCTCTAAAACTCTGAGCCAACATAAACCCTTTATCTTTATAAGTTGATTATCTGAAGTATTTTTTTAGTGTCAGAGAGCTGATTAACAGATACAGAGATGGATGGTTATATATAGAAATGGTTATAGATACCTGTATACATTTGTTAGTATAACACATAAATTTCCTTGCTTGGTATGCTGAGTGAGTAGTCTGGTAGCACAAACACCCCGTGACAATAAGCATACTTGGTCCCTAAATCTTGGTTTTAATACCATTCACCAATACAAAAAATTAGGTCCTCTTGTATCATAAGACTTGGGACAGAAAATGTATTAGGTAAGTCTGGAGTACCTTCTGTGCAGAAAGAAAGGAAGTTCTCAAAAAACAAAAAAATAAAGCAACAACAACAAAACACTGCAACCCCTTGAAATATAAAACAACACCCCCCTAAAACCCACCATGATGAAGTATGTCAAAGGGGTGTTGTTGTTGTTGTTGTTGTTAGGTGCCGTCAAGTTGGTATCCGACTCATAGCGACCCTCATAGGGTTTTCAATGACTGAGTGCTTCAGGATTGCCTTGAGAGTGGATTGCCAGGCCCTTCTCCCATTTTTGCGGTGCTGGGGATTGAACTCAGGGCCTCAGAGACTGCAGCACAGCGCTCTACCCACTGAGCTAAATCCCAGCCCTGTCAAAGGGATATATGAGCCAACTTAAAGAGATGCCAATAGCCAAATATGGAGCAATTTGATCAATAAAATGAAATACTATTGGCTTATAACCCAAAGTATAGAGTCAGTATCCATGTACCTATACTGATGTAAACAATTATTCAATAAATAAATAAGTAAATGGAGGGATAATTCACAAATATTCTAGGCAGAAGTAAGTCAAATAATTCATGGAGGTACTCTGTTCCTCAAAATGTGAGGCATAACTCCTCCCCTCTTTAGTGTGTGATGTGCATCAGGACTTCTTCCAAAGAAACAGAGGTAGGGGAGGATCACTTTGTAGTGAGAAACTTGGCAAACATGACCTCAGTCAAGTGATTGAGGTCAGAATCAACAATGATAAGTCCTGTCAATACCCTTGATATGAGATTATGAGACTTTACCCTTGATATGTGATTATGAGAATGGAACTTTACCTCTGTGGTCTTCCTCTCTAAAATCTTGGTCTAATCATGAGAAAAATATCAGGCAAATCCCACTGTGGGACATTCTTAAAGATACTCAGCCGGTATTTCAAAATTGTCAAAGTAATCAAAAAGCAAGGAAATTCTAGGAAACTCTCATCACAAAGAGGAGCCTGCAGAGACATGACAACTAAATATAATGTGGTATCCTGGATTAGACCCTGGAACAGTGAAAGGACAATAGGTAAAACTAATCTGAATAAATTATGGACACCAGCTAATAATAATAATGCATGAATATTGGTTCATTAATTTTGACAAGTGTACCATGCTAACGGAAGATGTTAATAACAGGGGAAACTGGGTATGAAGTTTATTGGAACTGTCTATACTATCTTTGCAGTTTTTCTGTAAATCTAATGATGTTCTAAAAAATGAAGTTTATTTTCAATTTAAAAAATGCATACCAGGCATTGTGCCAAGCACTGGAAAAGATAAGGTATGACCCTATCCTCAAAGAGCTCGAGTTTGTGAGTCCACAAGGTGTGTGAAAATAAGTTTAGTATTCAAGCCAGTAACAGGCAAAAGGATTTGGAAACCCAGAGTCTTAGGTGAATTGTCTAGAGAATTCTATCCCCACATCTTCTGAAAAAGTCAATGTTTTCCCTAAAATTTCTATGTGAATCATGTTGTGGGAAGTGGTTCTTTTTTTATTTCCAAGATAGGTGCCTGTTGTTGATGAGCCCACATGCACCCCTCCATTGTTCTCTCTGCTCATTTCTGTGGCAGCCCAGCCATGATGTTCATTTTGTTTCCTTCTTTTGTTGCCCATGCACATGTGTTGTCAGACTTTATTAAAGATTGAAGATATGGAAGGTGTTTACATGTCTTAAATAAAAAATCATAAAGATGTGGATTTGACATCTTGTCCTAAGAACTTTCTTGACCATACCACCACAGGGAACTTCTCACTGGCCCCGAGGTGTATAGGGTCCAGCTTCCTACTGCCACGTCTCATCTCCTCTCTTATGTCCCTTTGCCTGCCTCCAATATTCTGGATCATTTCTTTTGCAGCAGACTTTATCCTTGTCTTTATCTCTTGCTCTCCATATAAGGCAGGTTTGAGGTCTCACATTCTTTACACTAAGCAGTCTGGCAAAGTATGTTTCTTAATATAGATGGGATTTTCTAAAAAAAAACTGATCAAATTAAAAACTCAGGTGTCAACTGTTAAAACAGTCATTTCTTTTTTCTGCTATGTCAAGTCAGAAAACAAGTCCTGTGTTTCAAGTAAAAAAGGAGGTTTGTTAAGTGGATACATGATAATATTATCTATCTCAACTGCAGAATGTAAAATGGGCCAATTATAGCTGGACATTGAGAAGAGGGCACTAGGAGTCATTTCCTGTCTTCCCCCTTCTTTTCTGAAAGGAAGTGCCTGGTTTATTATTTGCCCCTGGCCATTATTTTGTCAACATATCTGCTTTATTTGGGTCATTGCAATACCCCAAAATGCATCCTGGTACCTCAATTCTGCCTAAAGGTTTAGATTTAGTTTCTATTTGACTCAGTTTGATCAAAGCTTTGTTCACTTCTCTTCAGTTCAGTTTATACAAGGATAGGGTCAACTTTGTCATGGATATGGCCAGGGATGCCCCAGAACATTTGTTGTTGTCATTGTTGCAGGCGTTATTACCCATTTTATTGTTCAGGGAAGCTTCCCTCAACTAGTCATAATCATATTCCACAGAAATTATATAAGAATCTACAGTTTTGAGTGTTCTTTCTTCTTTTCCGGCTCCTCCCTTATCCTGATGTGATTAAGAAGGGGAAATTTTTCTCAACTGTCTATCCTCATTGGAAGGAAAGTCAAGGAATGTTTAGTGAGGAGCCCTTTTGTTATAAACTATAAAAACTCAACTTCAACCAGCTTAAGCAAAAGAGGAATGGATAGTAGAGTAGCTCACAAGGGAAGAACTGAAGGATCAAGTGCATTGGCAAAGAGATTTAGGCGTGTCTTCCTGTTTCTTGTCTACTTTTTACCCTTAGATTAGCTTCTTTCTGCAGGTAGGTCCTTGTTTACAACCTCAGATTTCCACTCTCCTTCAGTGTCCTCAGGAAAAAGACAATACTTGCCTTTATGTAATGTCCCAGGAAAGAACTCTGGGAAGCCCACCTAGAGTCATATATTATCTCCTTGAACCAGCCACTATTGCTAGGGACATGAGGATTATGATTATCTTGGCCTAGGACTCTTGCTATCTCTGAAGGGAATGGCTTAGAGCAGCAATCCCCAATCTTTTTGGCACCAAGGGCTGGTTTTGTGGAAGATAATATTTTTTATGGACTGGTGGGGTAGGAGGGCTGTAAATATAGATGAAGCTTGTCTTGCTTGTCCACTGCCAACTTCTGCTGTGTCTTCTGCTTCCTAATGAGCCGCAGATGCCCATGGCTTGGTAGACAGCCTGGGGATTGGGGTCCCCCAGAATAGGGGCCCATGATAGACTCAGAATGACAAAGGGTAGATATAAGGCAGACAAGTCAGTCAGTGTCCACTTCTGTAAGGATGCTGCTCCCCTTCCATGGTGAGATAATGAGTATAAGTAACTTTCTGGGAAGATACTGGGAATAAATAGTGAGGTCAGTGGCCCTAGTAGGTCAAAACCTTCTCCCTTTAAGACCATGTTGCCTGGGCTCCTTTCTCAGAAAGAGAAGATAACCCCTCCTTAGACATCTCATTGGGCTATAGGGCCTCAGGTGGACCTGAGACCTCAGCAAGGATGAGTGTGGTATCCTCAGTGCACTTGGATCTTTATGCCCTGAGGCCTCATTCAATGGGCTTCTCATTATGAACTGTCTGGAATCTCTCAGCTAGCTATGATTGGTAGTACTCCGGTCCTGGGCTCCACAAATCTGAAAAAGGAGCATGAAAGGTTTTTTATTTTTTTCCTGCCTGAGAGGTTGGAGGTCCCACCTCCTGGGAGCCATTCCTAGTTCTGAATAAGAAAGGGGCTGAAGTGGTAGCACAGGAGCCTTTTTTTCTTATTAATGGTTGCTGTGGATTATAAAATGGAACCCAGCAGGCAT
Source organism: Pedetes capensis (assembly GCA_007922755.1). Classification (NCBI taxonomy): domain Eukaryota; kingdom Metazoa; phylum Chordata; class Mammalia; order Rodentia; family Pedetidae; genus Pedetes; species Pedetes capensis. The sequence continues at coordinate 7,179 of VMDO01019776.1, forward strand.
AGCAGGGCTTGCATCTATTTCAAAAGCACCAGTACATTTAGACGCCAAAGAAAGTCTTTTGAGAGTGTACTGTAACAAGTGTCATCAGGGGCTTTTGTAGTTACAAACCCTGGTAGGGATTCTGGCCCAAACTGATGCCACTTTATTTTCAGTTCCAAGCACAGCCTAGCTCAGTCAAGTCAGAGTCCAACTGGGGCTGTTTTTAGGCTCAGGCAAGGCTATACAGGATTCACCCTGAAATCATTTGTGGGGGGCTTTCTGTGTGCAGGACCTGGGGTCAGAGTTGGAGGACTGCACATATCTACTCTCAGGGAGTTCACAGTTTAAACCATAGAAATCCGTACATCACACATAACTACATAAGAGTGGATAGGAACAGAGAGCTCTGAGGGAGGTAAAAGACAATATGTTGGTTTGGAGGAGAGAAGCATTTTCTTTGACCAGGGGAGGATGAAGATGGTGTGGTGGGGAGTGAAAGTGGGAAGGATCATGGATACCCTGGGGTGTAGCCATGTCCTCCCCGGGGTTCAAAGAGGAACATGTGGAACATCAGGAAGGAATTTCTTTTGCCAGATGTTGTTGTTGTTGTTGTTAGGTGCTGTCAAGTTGGTATCCGATGCATAGCGACCCTCTGTACAATAGGGGAAACACTATTGTCAGTGCTTCTCTGCTGTTGATAGGGTTTTCCATGGCAGATTGATTTTTGGGAGGGGGTTGCCAGGTCCTTCTCCCAAGCCTACAGCTTCTGGTGTTCCCAGGCGGTCTCCCATCCAGGTACTAACCAGGCCCGACCCTGTTTAGCTTCCGAGATCCGACAGGATCAGATGCCACAAGGCTACCATTGCAGGCGTGCCAGATATTAGAATATTTTAATGATTTTATAATATTTCCTGAGAAGATAATGAAACATCTCAAGTTTGGCTTAAAGGAGAATGTTTTGAAAGGGATGTAGGAAATTAAAACACCTTTTTCTTTGTCAGAATATTTCCCATTAATATCCAAGTTTAGACTTCCCTTCCCCTTTTATGTAAGAAGTTCCATTCACTTAAGAGATGGGAGGAGTGGGAGATGGGGTAAATCTGACAAGTAAAATCTGTATCCCCAGTTAGAAGAGAGCGACAGGTTGTGAGTTATGGTTGTGAGTGATTGGTCTGATGGGGATGATTAGTGCCCTAAAGATCTAGAATTAAGGACCCACAGGTATTGAGGAACTGGGGTCATATTAACAAAGCAATGCTTCTTAAACTTTAATGTTAAACACATTACTTGGGAATCTTGCTAGAGTGTAGGGTCTGACTCAGCAGTCCCGGGGTGGGGTCTGAGATTCTGCTTTTCTAAGACACTCCCAAGTGATTGTGATGCTGCCCACATTTTGAGTAGCATTAAAGAGAAATTGAGGTGGATACAATAAAAATTGCAAGGACATCTTTGTTCAAGACTGTTGTAGTAAGGGAGAGAGATTGAATTTGACTTCTAATACAGCAGGGTAACCTGGGAAATTATAGTAATGGGGGAGGGAGAGGATGAAAAATTAGTAGGAGAAACTTCATTAGGTATCAACAGCTGAAGAAAAGGAAACTGATTGTATATCAAGAGCAGAGGATTCTTGCTGACTGCTGTTGAAGTATTCTTGCTAAAACTAGCCTCAGCAGACCAAGGTCAAGAAGATGGCTCTGAGGAGTCTGACTAAAGTTTGGTCAAGGAAGGCATTCTTGTCAGTAGCAAGGGATGAGAGCAGAGAAGTTACTCCTACATCCTTTTGTGGCTTCATTTGTTAAGAGTATATATCACTTCTCCTCAAAGCAAGGGACTAATACTGCAACATGTTAACTAGGACAAAGCTGACAACAGGTTCTCTGCTGAAAAGGTTTTTTTGGGCTATCATCTGATGACCCAGTTTGATAGAAATGTCAATTCTAGATGTTAGAATCATATTTTTAAAATACCAAGTTTGGAGAACCAAGGGGATAGAAATGCTAACCAAGGTGGTATAATTCTGGGCTCCTTAAGTTCAAACAAGGGGTCATGTACATCCCTGTCACACACTAATTCTAAAGGTCCTCTTCTAACCCTCCGTCAATGTATTGTCATTACTAAAAATGTTTTTCTGGATATAAAAATAATCTATATTTGTTATATGTATTAATTTGTTTTTGGTTGCAAATAACGTAATACCACAGACTGGATAAGTTAGAAAGAAAACAGATTTATTTTGGCTCACAGTTCCTGGAGGTCCAAGGTTGAGAGGCTTCATGTGGTGATGGTCTTCTTGCTCGCAGAGTCCTGAGGCAGCACAGAGCATCACATGGCAAGAGACAGGTATGTATATGTATATGTTTCTTCTGGCCTTCCTCTTCTTATGTAGCCATCAGGATTCAATAATGGGGTCTCTACCCTAATGACCTTATCTAATCTTCAGCAACTCCCAAAGGCCTTACCTCTGAACATCATAGTTGGATTAAGTTTCTGTCTTCCTAATACCTCAAAATGGGGATTAAATTTTAACACATGAAGCCTGAGGGGACACACTCAGACTAAACCCAAGCCATAGCAGTACAGAATACTGCAAGATTTGGAAAATATTGAAAACACAAAGACCTCTAAAATATCCATTTAAACAATCAGAGAGGACCACTCATAGCAATATCTATCTATCTATCTATCTATCTATCTATCTATCTATCTATAATGTATACACATATATGTGTGTGTATCATGAATATGTAGACATAGGTGTGTACGTATTTCTGCCACATTACATACTCTTTTATAATTTGCTCTGTTACCCATTGTTAAATTGTGAATCTTCCCCTAAGGAGCATGCATTGCTGGTGTGTTATGAGTACTAAGATAAACTTCAACAATCTTTCAAACTTTCCAAAGAAAGGAGCCCAGCGCATGCTGTGATTTGTCTGTTCAGCAACAGGAAGCTCTCAGTGGAGGCCACATTATCTCGGTACTCAGCACAGCATCTTCTTGGACCAAAAAGGGCAGAATGCTTTTTCTTTTAGACACTTAGATAATTCTCACTGTTATCTTCCTCCTCAACTGATCCCTGGGGGACAAACAATATCTGGACTCCCATGGAATCCCTGTGGGCTCCTGGGTGGAGAGAAACGCACAGGTGAGGTGTTATTTTTCTTTTTGGATTGGGCAATGAGAAAGCCTTAGCAGAGAATGCAGAGTGAGGAAGTGTCATCCCCATAGGCTCTGGAGTCATCCTCCTCTCTTGCTGTCTCAGCATCCCTCATCCCACACCACCTTTTCTAGCTTGAAAGACCTCTGTGACCCTTACTTTTTCTATACTTGCTAAACATTTATTCCTCGCCTTTATAACTTCATTGTTGCTTTCCAAAATGGAAGCCAATGGTTTTTTTGTGTGTGTGTGTATAAGTCAGAGAGAAGTGATGTAGAGAGAAAGGATCTCAGGATTTGGAGTGGGGAAACTAGAACCTTCTTTCACTACTTTTTTCTTATGAGAAGTGGATATGAGCGATGGTAAAAGTAAGAGATTTTTTCCAGATGTCTTCTCCAATGACTTTGAGCAATTCATGGACTCTTTGTGGTTCCAGCTTTTTTATTTGAAAAATGGGGGTAAAAATCATTCTTACCTGACCACATGAAAGAAATGGATGGGAGGTATTTTGTGGAGTCTAAATTGCTAATCGCATGTTTGTTGTTATTATTTATGTGCTATGAGGAGCAAGCATGTATCTTAACAAGATTTTTTAAAGTGAGTAAGACAAAATGGTAAGAATAGTGTATAAAGGTTATATAGTGAAAATGTTCTTTCCTTCTCTCAGTTCCTTCCCAGAACAGTGATTACTTTCAATCACCTTTTTTGTTTACTGCATTTTGTATTTTCTGCATTGTATTTTCTGCATATGTGTTTATGCACATATATGTATGTGCATGTACATGAAAATATATTTAAGCAGAACACAATTCTGCATCTTTCTTTTTGTTGTTAACTGTGCAGTGATTATTCCATACTAGCATATTTTATTGCATATTATCATTGCATATAAACCATAATTTATTTAACCTTTCTTTTAATGATAGACATTGAGTTTGATTTCAGTGATTGACTATTTCCAATTTTACTGCATTGGCCATCCTGTGCATTTGTGTATTTGTGCAAAAAGATCTACATCATGAAGTCTTAGAAGCAGGAAGGCTGGGTGTAAGCCGATGAGCATTTTACATTTTAGTAGAAATGGTGAGATTGCCCTCTGGAGAAATATTAACAATTTACATTTACACTAATAGAGTGTTTGTACATACCCTCACCAGTACTGTGCATTGATCTCTTCTAATTTGAATTTGTATTGCTAAGTCATTCTTAGTTTAATTTTGTGTTACCATAGTTTTGAGTGGGAGAAGGACTTGGCAACCCGCTCCCAAAAAATCAATCACCATTGAAAACCCTATGAACAGCAGAGAAGCACTGTTGTATGCAGGGTCACTATGAGTCGGATACTGACTGGACAGCACCTAACAACAACATAGTTTTGAGTGAGCTTTACCATCTATCTCTCATATGCTTTAAAGTCATGAATCTGTGGACTGCTTGCACATACTTTTTTTCCATATGAAAGAGCACACATTAAGGGGGCTGACCCAGATGGACTTGGCTCCCCAAGGCCTGTCTTGCCCCCTCCCAGCTCTCCCATGTCCCCTGTCTCTCTAGTCTATGTGTTACAATGCTACGGAAGCCTCAGGCCATATATCTGCACCAGTGCACTCATCCATTTGCCCTGATAAGTGAAAACTGAGTGCACAGTTCTATATTATTTATGGCATTTCTTCCAGGTACAAGAAGTATTTTATTCCTTTTCACCAAATGTCTTGGAGCTGAGATGAGGCAAGTGCCCTCTCAATTTCATAGCACCACAAATGGAGATGTGAAGACATGTGATCACCTATCTGAACACCTACTGAGACACTGTGGAATACACATATATGTGTTTGTCTGTGATGATCACATGAGTCACAAACCAGCCACCCTGGGTGTGAAAGCAACACAATGTATGTGGAACACTGTACTGGGAGCTCAAAGAAATGTGTGTTCTGTCTTTAGCTCTAATGTGGACTTGCTGAGGAATACTGGGGTGCACTGTCTCTGGGTCTCAGTTTTATCACCTGAAGACCTTCAGATCACAGTGAAGATCTGACACCTGTGGAATGAGACAGGAAAGAAAGGAGGCTTAGGTAGGAAGAGCCTCAGCCTGCAGAATAAACCATATTACCCTGGCATCTGATCTCATCAGCTCTTGGTAGCTAGGCAGGGTTGGGCCTGGTTAGTACTTGGATGGGAGACTACCTGGGAATACTGGGTGCTGTAGGCTTGGGAGAAAGACCCAGCAACTCATTCCTGAAGCAATTAACCATCAAAAACCCTATAAATAGCAGAGAAGCACTGACAACAGTGCTGGGTGTGGCACAGTGTTGGGTAGTGTTTTGTCTGTTGTATATAGGATTGCTATGAGTCAGACCTGACTCAGTGGTACCTAACAATAATAACATGCTGATGGGTAGCTCCAGAGTAGAGAGCATCCTACATAGGACAGAAGCTGTCAGGCTCTAGTGCCTCCGTCCTGTCCAGTCATTGCCTGGGAGCTGTCCAGGGAGACTTTGGCCTTGGCTTGGCCACTGGGTTGCATTTGTAAGGCTCTGCAGCTGGAGGCAGCAGCTACCTGTTCTCCTCTTGATAGATTCCTTTGAGGTCTGGCCAGGGCTCCTCCATTGTGCCATAACTTATAGGTTGGTTTGTATGGTTTTAGTAAGAATTAGGGCATTATTCTGGGTGTTTCCCAAAGCATTGCAGATCTAAAGACGTAATTCCCCTAGGATAAAGCAATGTTATATACTTCTCCCTCCAATATTGCCTCATCTATTAAATTATTAGAGTTCTTGCTGAGGTAATCTGGCCTTCCTTGTGGAATATTTAAAACTATGTTTCCTCTATCCTATATAGAATGATATAATTTTATACACATCTTGAGGGTGAGGTCAGATATGGAAATGAGAAAAGCTCTTATTCCAAGTGTTAGTGGGAAGAAAGTCACCATAAGCACAGATTTCATTAGAGGAAATAGGCACATGGAATTTTCAGTGGCTATGATGCTTGTCCTGGTCCTTTGAGACAGATGTTGAGACTAAATATACAGTGATTTTATGAGGGAAAAAGACTATGAAAAATAATGTGGAGGGAGTTCGGAAAGGCTAGGAAAGCTGCCAGATCAGTATGCATGTGTGACCTCAAGTGAAGAAGAGAAGGAGGGTTGGATAGAGTCTAAGGACTGTGAAGCCTTTGGAAGGTTCTGTAAGGCTGTAGGAAAGTTCTGAAGTCAAAGTCAGATATTAGAGGAGTCCTGCATCTCCCAGGTGTGAGCTTGCTTTAGAATTCAGCACGGAGCAGCCCAAGACAGTGTGGCCTCAGGACAGAAGTCTGTGGATTTCAGCACACTGGAGGTAAGGCCATGGTCAGTTACACTTCCTGTAGATGGAGGTCTGAGAGGAGCATTCTCATGGCTCAGAGAGGTCTGAGAGGAGCACACTCATGGCTGCCACCTGCTCTGATTTACTCTGCCTCATCTTAACCTGTCTATGGTTTTGTCCTTTTATGGGAGTTGTCATGCCACTTTGTTGAGAATGGCTAAAATGAGACACAATTATGTAATAATACTGTCTTTGTGGAAGAAGTTTCTCATATCTAAATAATATACATTTTTGAGATAGGCTTAAAAGGTTTATCAAAGAGCCCTGTCCCTTCTCTAGCTCTGTTGCTTTATGGGACTCTTAAAATGTCATAAGTTACGCTAAGTTGGACCCATTTCCATCTTCCTTTAATTCACCCAGGACTCTGAAATTCTACATAGAGATGGTTTATGGTGCCCTGGGTCACATGTTCACTTCTCATTTCAGCCATAGCTGGGGGAAAGTTCTGTATATGCTCAGATTCACCTGGCAGCATTCTGCCTGAAGCACAGAAGTGTGGACTTTCTGTTTCCTACCATCATTCTAAACTGCCAGAGCCTGCTTGTCTTATGCAAAGCCTTCTTGGAAATGTCAGGGAGTGAATGTCCCTCTTAATGCAACAAAGGGCACTATTTTAGGAGATGAGAAATGTCCTTGACATTAATCCTTTATCATCAGAAAGGGGGAGTCTGAGGCAGAATGCCCCAGCCATTCATTCCCATCTGAAGCCCTTCGTCCTCCAGATGGGCAGTTTTGGGAGGCATTCTGCACTCATCTCCAGAGCTCCCAAAGGCATTGAGCCTCTTTGGCCAATAACTATCACCCTAATCATCCACTCTGGTTTGGTTTTTCCTTTCTTCCCTATTTTACTTTCCCTGGCTCATTTCTTCCTTTATTCAATCCCCTGTGATCACCTCCAAATAAACCACCTGTAGTCAAGTCCTTGTTTCAGGCTCTGATTTCAGAGGAACTGAAGCGGGCTTACAAGATTCAAAAACCTAAAAAAAATGTGTCCTGTAACTTAAGCAACTACTAGGAACTTTCTACAAATTGTAAGTGAAGAAAGGGCGACTTCGCTCTCCTTTCTGTTAATGCTTTCTCTATACTTCTGTTAGATGATATGGTGAGTTATAACTACTTGTTGAGAGTGTCTTGAAATTGTCAGTCTCAGGGTGGTTGGTGCAAAGAGACAAAGGGAGAGTTGGGCAAATACCCATGATTCCTGGATGACGACCAAATGAACAATGGCATAGATACTGTGTCTAAACCCATATTCTCTGTGCTTGGCTTTTCCTTCACAAGGCTCAGCCTAGAATTTCTTCCTCCTCAATAGATTCCACATAAAACTTGGAGTTTGAACCACAGAGCTACTGTAGTCATCAAGGTGTATTGCTCTCAGTAATTGTTGGGTAACCTCAAATATCTTGCTTCTTGACTATTTTCTTAGACTAGTGATCACTCTCAATTCTGACTTTTACTTATGTCTCCTTGGTTTTGTCTTCAACAAGTCCAAATATGACCTGATGGTTAAATTTTTTTTAAAAAATATGTTAAAATATATATAACATAAAATTTACCAACTTAACCATATCAGGTGTACAGACGGGTAACGTGAATTGCATTGACATTCTTGTGCTACCATCAATTATCAATATCACCCACCCATAGAACTCTTTTAATGTTGCAAAACTAAAACTCTATTCCAGTTGAACATAAGCTCTATACCACCCTGCCCCCAGACCCTGGAAACCACCATTATACACTCTGTCTTTATGATTTGACTATTGTGAGTACCTCATATGGGCTGGGATTTACCTCAGTTGGTAGAGTGTCACTCTACAGTCTCTGAGGTCCTGGGTTTGATTCCCAGCCCCGCAAAAATGGGAGAAGGACATGGCAATCCACTCTCAAGGCAATCCTGAAACAACCAGCCATTGAAAACCCTAGGAGGGTTGCTATGAGTTGGACATGACTTGATAGCACCTAACAACAACATCAGGCACCTCATATAAGTAGAATCACATCATATTCATGATGCTGCGGATGGAACCCAGATCCTCATGCATGATAGACAAGCACTTTGCCCATGGTGCTTCTTCCCTCGTCCAAGGCTCACTTGGAAACTCTGATTCAGACTTGCAGTTAGGCTCTCTTAATGAATTGTGCTCATCTACTGACAATAAAGAACAGGATTGTGAAGGGATTAAATGAGGTGGTATATGTTAACCACTTAGGTCCTGGCTTATGCAAGTATACAATGAATGGTAATTATTAAGCATAGTATTATTCATTATATATAATTATATATTATATATGTATATTATATATGTGATATAGAGAATCTTTTTTACTCTTTATACTGTTCTTCAAAAAATCATTTAAGATATATGGCACTGAAAGAGTAATGTTTTAGAGACAAGGACATTGTAATATCCAAATTCTATGTTAAAGATTGGGGCTGGGATTTTGCTTACTCAGTTGGTAGAGTGCTGCTTTGCAGTCTCTGAGGTCCTGAGTTCAATTCCCAGCACCGCAAAAATGGGAGAAGGACCTGGCAATCCACTCCCAAGGCAATCCCGAAACAGTCAGCCATTGAAAACCCTATGAGGGTCGCTATGAGTCGGATACCAACTGGACGGCACCTAACAACAACAACAATGCTAAAGATTCTTATAGTACTTAAATACTAAGTTTAGATCTGAGCCAAAAAACACAGAAAAAAAATACAAGAAATACCTCCTTTATCTCTTTATATCATATTTCTGGGAAAAGAAGGGAGAAGATAGCCACCTTCATGTCTGAGTAGTAAGCCACACTGTTGTTGTGGTTAGATGCCATTGAGTGGTATCTGACTCATAGCAATCCTCATAGGGTTTTCAATGGCTGATTGTTTTGGGCTTGCTTTGGGAGTGGATTGCCACATCCTTTTTCCATTTTTGTGGTGTTGGGAATCAAACCCAGGAGCTCAGAGACTGTAGAGTGGCGCTCTATCAACTGAGCTAAATCCCAGCCCCAGTAAGTCATATTAGGGGGGCCTAATGATCAGTTCTCTGACGTTTGATGATGAGAATGAAGTGAGAGAAAGAGGAAAGGAGGTTGCAGACAGATGCTTGCTTCTCTGTTATTTTACTTGTTGAAAGAAAACTAAGATGCAATAAGAGAAATAATCCCTTTTGGGGATCAGAGTATAATTGTTCCCTTTGCTGAGTCCGTGCACTTAGAAGATCAAAGATACTGCTCAGGTATGAGGCTGATAAAAATGATATATGTGTGAGCAGATGATGCTATGTTGGGTAAAGCCTCAGAGCTGATGTAAGTTTCTTGGCCTAATTGGCTGTGTGATTAATATCAATACTTAGTCCAGGAATTCATCTTTTCAATGTGTTTTCCTATGAAGTGTTGCTTAGCTTTGAAGTTACGTCTGGAAAGATCAGATTAAGCAGTTTATATCATTGAGTCTCTCAAAATACCTCCCTTATCTCCACCCAGTAAATATTAGGACTACTCTTTAGGCCCTTCCTCACTTTGTGCCCAACCCAAGGACTAGAAGAATCTGGGGATATTGAATTCCCTTCAGCTTTGGAGTAATAGTAGATGGAGGGTCAAGGAATTCAACCATTACTGATTAGAGAGCATAGCCTGAGTTCAGGGGAAGACTGAGGAGGGGATGGAAATGGAGGCAAAGTTTCTGCCAGAAGGCCAGGGGACCAATGGATGTCAACTCCAAGTTCACTTGTGTGATCTCTCAGTTTTACATATTCTGCTCCCATTATGATGGATACCTGAGCTTTCAACATCAGAACATGATAGCTTTGGCCTAAGTTGGGGTCTGCAAACATTTTCTATTAAGGTCTGGATAGTAAATATTTTCAGTTTTGTAGGCCATACAACCTCTCATCCAGTTCCTAAACTCTGTCTGGTTACACAGAAGTAGCCATAGACATATAAATGAATGGGCATGGCTGTGTTCCACTAAAGCTTTATTTATGGACATGGACATTTGAATTTCATATAATTTTCACACATCATAAAATGTTATTCCTCATTTGATTTTTTTCCAATCACTAAAAAATGTAAAAACCATTCTTAGCTCATGGGTCATACAAAAACAGGTGGTAGGCCAGATGTGGCCCACAAGCCATGGTTTACTCACTCCCTACTCTGACTTAGATGAAATGCTAATGGCTCCAGGTGGAATCAGGTTTTAAACTATTATCTGTCATTGGAACGTCCTTGTGAAAGAAAGAACTATGTGCTTTGATAGAAAGCAGGAGTAAGGCTATAATCCCAGCACTGGGGAGGTCGAGGCAGGAGGATTGCTAGTTTGAGGACAGCCTGGGTCACAGAGCAATACCTTGTCCAGAAAAAAAAAAAAGGCAGGAGTAAGGTGACATGTTAAGTCTTAAATGTGGGGAATCCGTGCAACCACTGGAGCCCTGAAGTGCAAAAGTCCCCACAGAGAGGATTATGAAGTTTGGTAGAAAGAATTTTGGCCTTGGAGTAAAAGGTCTTGATTAAAATCCCAGCTCAGCCAAGTTTTATCTGTGTGATACTAGGCTGCTTACTTGATCCCTCTGATCTTGTTTCCTTTCCTATAACACGGAGGAATAGCCTTACAGTTTGGCTGTGAGGGCTGAAGAGATCAAGTGCTTAGTTAGGGCTTAATGCATTTTTGGTTCCCCTATAATTTAACTATGGTTATTACATTGACTTGTTTTTGTTTAAGACCCCAAAGAAATATGCTCTGGGGATGGGAAAGGAAACTGGAAAAACTGGCTGCTAAGGGGAATCCTAGGGCACCCACTAAGCACAGAGGGAGATTGTCTCTGATTAGAGGGCATGGTCATTAGGGCAGGGGAAGATGGGGGAAGGGATGGAAACTGAGGCAAAGTCTTCATCAGAAGGACAGGGGGCTGGAGGGACAGGACTGGGAACTGGAAGGAGCAAAGGAAGAGCGAGGCCAGTCATAGAGTGGCAGAAGTAGAGTCAGGGCAGTATAGGGGCAGAGGTCCTCAGTGGATGTGGGGGACTTAGGAGCAGGGTGCAGGATCACGAGTGTTCCCCCGCTGAAGGCTCCATCAGCAAGGGCCGTGTGCAAAGTTCAGCACTGTGTGAGCTGCTTAAGGCTCTGGGCAGGGGCTCCTTGCCCAGTTTCATCAGTAGTACAATTTCACTAATGCATCCGCAGCACACAAAAGATACTTTGTACATTGACACAAATTTGATGTTAAGTGAATGAGGGCTGATTCACATAATGGGTGCTCTGTTAGTATTCCTTTGGTTACAAGAAGCATATTCTTATACTTACATTGTTCAAGGTAAGTGGGCTTTATTGTAAAGAACCAGGGTAGAGTTGCCTAATGGAACTTTCTGCAATGATGGAGATGTTCTCACTGGCACTGTCTAATATGGTAGCCATTAGCCACACGTGACTATTGAGCCCTTGAAACATCACTAGTGGGACTTCGAATTTTTAATTTTAATTAATTTAAAATCAGATTTAAATAGGTAATGGTTACTAATTGAACACTGCAGATGTAGATTTCAAAGAACATTTTGAACAAATATCCTTTGTATACTATCCACCCAGCAATTGGCAGCTACCTTTTGTTGTTGTTGTTAGGTGCCGTCGAGTCAGTATCCGACTCATAGTGACCCTCTGTACAACAGGGGAAATACTATTGTTAGTGCTTCTCTGCTGTTCATAGGGTTTTCAATGGCAGATTGATTTTTGGGAGGGGGTTGCCAAGTCCTTCTCCCAAGCCTACAGCTTCTGGTGTTCCCAGGGGGTCTCCCATCCAGGTACTAACCAGGCCCAACCCTGCTTAGCTTTCGAGATCTGATGGGATCGGATGCCACAGGGCTACGGCTGCAGGCAGCTACCTTTTATACATTTTATTTCCAACTCCTGAAACTGAGGGAAATAATCTGATTGGTCCAGGTTATATTTATACAACTTCTAGATCAGGTTCTCCAGCCCACCTTGGCTAGGGTCAGGGGCAGGGCCTTGCAGTATGAACACAGAGCTGTCAGCAGCAGGGCCTTGGGTGAACAGGTGTACTTAAAAGGAGTTTGGGACAGTCTGTTGGCAGGGCAAAAAGCCATTGGCATTGCTAGTAGACACAGAACCCTTGCGGGTCTTTAGAGGACAAAGGGGTCCATAAGGAGGTAAACTGCAAATCATTTGTTAATTTTACTACTATTTTGTTGATGGCTGCAGCCATAGCCCTGTGACATATGATCCCCTCAGATCTCAGAAGCTAAGCTGGGTCAGGCCTGGTTAGGACTTGGATGGGAGACCGCCTGGGAACACCAGGTGATGTAGGCTTGGGAGACGGACCCAGAAACCCACTCCCAAAAATCAATCCACCACTGAAAACCCTATGAACAAAAGAGAAGCACTGACAATAGTGTTTCTCCTGTTGTACACAGGGTTGCTATGCCTCAGATACTGACTCAACGGCACCTAACAATAACAATTTTGTTGATCTCTCACTATGAGCCAGGCAGAGTGCTAGATCCTGGGGACACCATGATAAGTGACACAAATGTGATCTCCTTGTTACCAAGGTCAGGGATTGGTAAGAAAGGGAAAGATGAAATAAGTGATAGCAAAGAAGGAATTCTGAATGCCATGATGGAGGAGCAGGAAGTGTCTAGAGAACATAAAACAAAAGATCCTAAGTCTGTTGGAAGGCTTGGGGAGGACTTGTAGAAAAGAAAGAGACAAGTATTTGCAAGGTAAAAAAGGAGAGAGCAGACAGCAAGAAAAGACCTAGAAGACAGAGAATGTACATTTGTAAAACTGGAGCAAGTTTAGTGAGGCCACATTATGTGTCATCATGAGAGTATGGCCCTTGGTCTTGTGAGTTTGATGAATGCTACAACCTATTATAGCCTCTTGAAGATTCTCAGTGCACACTAGTGGAGGTTCTGGGAAGTCCTCAATCAAGAAATCTTAATCTTGTTTTATTAAGCACTTGCAAAATTTATTTAATCACACAATCCTTCTCCTCTCCACCCAATCTCCTCTTCGTATTAGGTAGAGCTAATGTTGCAAGGACACATTGAAAAACCATAACCAGGACAGAAGAGATTATATCTGAGACAGATCTTGCTGTTCAATCAGATTTGTTCTGGGTCTGAAAATAAATGTGGATCTTTCTTCCTGAACATTTCTCTGCATACTTGGGGCCAGATTCATCAGTCCATGGCAAAGCCCTTGATTTTCACAGGAAGCACCTCCCTTCAGGGTTCACTTGCAGCCTAGATGTTCACCACTTTTCATCTGCTGTTTGTCCAGTGTCCCTCAGTTCCCCTTTCCAACTATCCAACTATCTTCTTCCCTCCCTTCCCTCCTTCCTTCCTTCCTTTCTCCTTCCTTCCTTCCTTCTTTTTTCTCTCCCTCTCATTTTCTTTCTTTTTCCCCCCTTCCCCTCCTTCTCTTCCCTCCTTCCTTCTTTTCCTCCTCCTCCTTCCTTTTCTTTTTGATAACAATGTTATTGACATAAAAATTACCCACCATATACCTCATTCATTTAAATGATATATAGTTCAGTGGCTTTCAATATATTCACAAGGTTATGCATTCATCCCCACAAACAATTTTAGAATACTTCTATCACTTGAAAAAGCATTCCTTTACCCATTAGCAATCATTCCTTATATTTTGGATTGAATGCTTGTGTCCCCCTCAAGCTTGTATGCTAAATTTCTAGCCCCAGATTTGAATATATTAGAAAGTGGAGCCTTGGGTGGTTAGGTTTTGATAAAGTCATGAGGGTAGAGCCCCTGCAATGGGATTAATGTCCTTGTAGAAAGAGGAAGACTGCATCTTGCTCTGTCTGTGCATGCATGTGAGAACCAGGAGGAGCCCTCACCAACAACCCACCCATGCTGGCACCATCTCCTCAGATCTCATGCCCAGATCTCATGATCTCAGGCTTGTGAGGAACAAATGTTTATTGTTTATGCTGCTTGGCCTATGGTTTTCTTTTACAGCCATCTGACTGACTAAGAAACGCCATTTTTCCTTAACTGCTCTACCTTTACTCCCCCAAGCCTTTGGGAACACTTAATGTGCTCTATGAATTTGCCTGTTTCAGGTATTTCATATGAATGTAATACAATATATAGTCTTTGTGACTGGCTTCTTTCATTTAGTATAATGTTCTCAAGTGTCATACACATTTTAACATGTATCACTACTCCATTTCTTTTTATGGCTGAATATTATTCTGTTGTATGGATAGATCCCATTTTGTTTATCCATCAGTTGATGGACATTTGTATTGTTGATGGACCCTTTGGCTATTAGGAATAATACTGCTGTGAATATTCATGTACAAGTATTTGTTTGAACACCTGTTTCTAATTCCTCTGGTTATAAACCTAGGAATGGAGTTACTAGGTCAAAATAGTAACTGTATGCTTAACATTTTGAGGAACTGCCAGACTGTTTTCCACAGTGGCTATACCATTTTATATTCCCACCAGCAATACCTTGTTGTTTCTTTGATTTTTCATTACTTCTACCAGTCAGCTTACTTGTAAACAGGTAAATAGACCTTATGGTAGATAATTTATATATATTTATTTAAAAAAAACAAAGGGAAGTGAAACCTTTGAAAACTTGCTTTTGAAAAATTAACTGTACATACTGAGATAATTGTGCTTTATCAAAAACAAAAACAAAACTATAAAGGACTTTGTGGGCAGGCAGCAAATGTTAGCAAATCATTATTGGGAGGCTCACCCAGATTATAGGGCTGGGATTTCGCTCAGTTGGTAGAGCGCTACTCTGCAGTCTCTGAGATCCTGAGTTCAATTCCCAGCACCGCAAAATGGGAGAAGGACATGGCAACCCACTCCCAAGGCAATCTCAAAACAGTCAGCCATTGAAAACCCTATGAGGGTCGCTATGAGTTGGATTCGACTTGACGGCACCTAACAACAACAACAACACCCAGATTATAAACCCTTTGAAGTTAAGGGTTTTCAGTCAAACCTTCTTTACCCAGGTTTTCTTCATGGAACTTAGCAAGAGATTTGGGGTAAATATTCACATATTATTCTTCTATTTGTTTACTTAACACTTCATATAGGGTTATGATGTAGGTGCATTTAGTGGTGTGCAATTAAAAAACAGGAAGAATAATTTACATGCTACAGAGGGTCCACCATCCCACTCAATGAAGGTGGGTCCACAGGCAGTAGATGTTCTCAACCCTGAAGCAATGAATGCAGGCTTGAAACCTTTGGAAATGATTTGTGGATAATTTTAGGGGTTTGTTACCATTTGACAGATGAGGAAGATGCAGGATTCAGGTGATCGGCTAAGTGGGAGACAGTGGCATGATTGACAAGGAAATGGAGGGATTAATTGAGGACAAAGTGATGCTTTGAGCAAGAGGGTGTGAGAGGAATTGACAAGCTTGTCCCCAAGACATTCATGGGAGATTTGGGGAATTTAAACAGCAAGTTTGACTCTGTCCCTTTTGCCCTTTACCAGCTAATAGGCCAGTGTACTATTCATGGAGGTATTGGAACCTGGCTCAAGGTCTAGTGGGAAAGGTAAAAAGCCAATAGCAATTGTAAAACCATATAAATAGATAAAAGTAGCAGGATGCATGGGGTCAGGTAGCACAGAGCAAGGAACTCCTAAAGGCAAGGTCAGTGTATTAGTCTCCAAGAGATGCTGTAATAAGTTACCACAAACTTGGTGGCTTAAAACAATAGAAATTTCTCTTTCCACATTCTAGAGGCCAGAAGTCTGACATGAAGGCATCAGCAGGGGTGTGCTTCCTCCACAGGTTCTAGGGGAGGATAGTTCCTTTCCTTTTCCAGCTCGTGGTGTCTCCTGGCACTTGTTGCCTTGTGGCTCCATCATTCCAATGTTATGGCCACTTTCTTCCTTCTCCTCATGTCTCTCCCCCATGTCTCCTATAAGGACACTTGTGATTGGATTTAGGGCCCGCTCAGATAATCCAACAAGATCTTATCTTGGGATCTTTAATTTAATTATCTTTGAAAGATCCTTTTTCCAAATGAGGTCACATTCATAGGCTCTAGGGTGATAAGGATGTAGCTATACCTTTTTGGGGCTACTATTTAACCTACTACACTAGGGAAGAGCCCTTAGATATAGGGAAACTGTTGGGATAAATGTTAAAACTATTTACTAGGTAAAAAGACAGAGAAAATTGTTCTAGAAAGAGGAGTCAGCATGTGCAAAGGTCCTTTTGGAAGTGACTGCACTCTTTTCATGTGTGTAGTGAGCCTTGTGGAGTATAAGGTATGTGCATGTGTGTATCACAGTGAGGACAGAGGAGAAGGGAGCGGTTTTGGTCTAGAGGATTAGGCAAGGCCCAAATCCTAGTGTCTGGGGTGATATGATAAAGACAGAATGGAGAAACTAGTAAAGCAGTTTAAGCAAGGAGGCCATCTGAGCCAGCAGGCATTTTACAGAGATCATTTGGTGGAGGACAGGAGGCAGAAAAGCAGGTGGCCGAGAAACTAGTTAGCATAACTTATGCTCAGTATATGTGCACTGACTTGAGTCTGCCCTCTCCTACCTCCCAGATTTTATTTTCCTGCATTAGCTTTTGATTTTTTGCTGGGCTGTTGGATGCAATTTAATGTGCTAAGCCAATCTATTTACTTGTAATGCTCATCACTAATAGGAAACAAGATGTTGGCCTCACAAGGGAAGCTGGCCCTGCTCAGTTGACAAAGTCCCTTGCATTGATGATGAAAGATTATAAATGGATTGAGCAGGTTGATGGTGTCAGTTCCAATTTGCTGAGCTACCGAATCATGTTGTCAACAATTAGCCTCTACAAAATATGAACACACATACATCATCCTTTCAGTAAAAGACTGAGGAAGTCTGACTATTACTCTGGGTCTGACACACACTTCTCCCTTGTCACTGCTTTATAGTTGCTACTAAAATTAAGGCTTGAATGATTTAAACATTTATTGATCCCTTTCTAGATGTCTAGGATGCCTGGGGTTTAGCAGAGAACCAAATACACAGCCTGTAACTTCAGAGAGCTCACAGTCTAGATAGAAACAGAGGGCAGACAATGGTAAGGGGTGGAGATGGCAGGCAGTTCTAAGCTAGAAGAGCAAGGGTCTCCTTCCCCCCAAATGTCCTACAACAGGAACAAAAAGGGAACATTGATGAGGCCCTCTCTGTCTCATGCTATAGTGCCTGACTCATTCAATGTTGTCTGGTTCAGTGGTGGGAACACACTGGCTTTTTGTGACATCCCTGGGGGCAGAGGCCCCATTATGAGTGGCATCGTCATGTGTCCTTCATTGCTGAGTTCCACTCCTTCATCCTCTCCTCTTCGCAATAGCATCCTTACAGCCCACTCCTTGCTATGAGATTATCCCCCTTCCTGGCCCTGAGAATTCTCTTACAGAATTGTTGTTGTTAGGTGCCATGGGGTCAGGTCCAATTCAATGGCTGATTGTTTCCGGATTATTCTGGGAGTGGGCTGCTGTGCCTTTCTCCCACTATTGTGGTGCTGGGGATTGAGCCTGGGTCCTCAGAGACTGTAGAGCACCACTTTACCAACTGAATTAAACTGACAACCCTCTTACAGAGTAGAAGTGTATTTCTCAAGATATCTTTATTCATCTGGCCTCTGACTGCTCATAATGTCCTGTTTTAACTAGTGGGATTAATACAGGTACAAATTAGATCTGAGTCCTACCTTTAAGATGTTTGGTCAATTTCTCAAAGCAAGAATAGGCTTTGGGAGGGGTGGTTTAAGCATGGTAAAATATCACTGGCTGGAGGCATAGCTGTCACTCGAAAGGTCCGGGCTGGTGGACTTGACAGTGGCGGGAAGAGCATGGTGGGAAGAAGAGAACACTGAAGCTGAACTTTGAGGGGTTTGACTAGGTGGCAGTGGGTCACCTTCCTTCTGAGCCACCCCAGCCAGGCAAACTCCAACTCTGGAATCAGATATTGAGGTTCAGACCCATGGCCCAGGTTAGCCATGAGACCTTAAAGAGGCCATCACTAGCCGGGCTTCAGTTTCTTCATCTGTGAGGTGGGACACACTTAGCTCTGCTTGCTTGGTGTTGCTGTGGATATTTGGCCGGTGGAACATGATATTCTGAGCACATTCCCCTGCAGAAGCAAGCTGGTATCAGCTGCTGTTGTCATTAGCCAATCCTTGTGAGAGATGGGCTTCTTGACACTGTTAGCTTTTAAAAAGGCTCCTAGGATCCTATCTTAAGGAGACTGAAAGGGAGAGCTTGGTCAATTATTTCTCTGAGTTGTAAACTTACCTTGTAGCAAGGTGAAAAGGTGAGCCAGTCACACGTCCCAAACCCTGTTATAAAGATCCTTTATTCTTTCCTTGCTCTTGGGCTGAGTTTTCTACCTGCCATTATGAAAACATGGCCTAGAATATCTCCAGCCGAGCAGTCTAGAGCCCGTGGGAACTGTCAAAACTGGGATTGGAACATAAATATGAAATGACAGGCAGCTTCATGTGCTGTTATTAAACTCCACAGATAGAATTTTTAAAAGCAAATTATCATGTAAAAATATTCTTGTTATGTTAAAGTAAAAATGAAAATGACTTATTTATTTGCTTAGATCAAATCATAGGAAGCAAAGTTAGGCTGTATTTTTCTCTGCCAAGTGCTTTGATATGTTCCTTTAACCAAACAGTTTAAATATGAATATCAGTTAAGATGCATCAACCCAGTGGATTTGTCAGCCTCTTAAGGATTGTGTCTTTTCAAATGGGTCAATGAATACAGACTTAAAATAAGAGTCGGGGCTTTAAGGTTTTGGGTACTCAAGTAAAAGAATGATTTACTCATAATAGTATTGATATGTTATATATGGTTGATAAATGAGCTTATTGTAGGAATTTAGGTGCCCCATTATGTGCTACAGTTTTCAGAAGCAGGTGTGGATGTTATCAGGGCCCAGGACTCACCATGATGGCCACCAGATGTCACTGTTGAGTCACAGAAGCACAGCCTAAGGGGCCAAGAATCCTTCCAGGGGATTGCGTTTAGGTAACCTTTACCTGACCAAACAGCTCATTCTTTATTTTAAATTTCTGCCAAGCTCAAGATCCCAGGGCAACCTTAATTGAAGTCAAGAGAGTACTTTAGAGTATGAAAGAAAATTAGGGCAGTAGGAAAAAAATGCGGCATTTGCTCTTTCTGTCTTCGGAGATTCTCCTTGTCATTCGATCATTCTTGCACACCTGGTCTCCCTGTAGTCACACCCCAGAGCAAGGTAGTAAGTGCACTGAACTGGTTAGTCACTTGCAAAGTTGTAGAAGAACAGATCTGGAAGGACTCACAGGGTCATGTAGCACAATGCCTTAACTCAAGTGCAGGTGTACCGAAAGGAGAATGAGATGCAGTTAGCTTTCAGCTGAGGATTTTTCATCAGGTTATTAAATGAAGGTATAGGACAGGCAGGACTGGAGTTTAGCTCAGTTGGTAGAGTGCTGCTCTGCAGTCTCCGAGGCCCTGGGTTCTATCCCCAGCACCACAAAAATGGGAGAAGGACTGGCAGCCCACTCCTGACACATTCTTGAAACAATCTGCCATTGAAAACCTTATGAATAGCAGAGAAGCACTGACATAGTGCTGGGCACGGCACAATGTTGAGGAGTATTTTGTTCTGTTGTCCATAGGGTTCTATGAGTCAGACCCAACTCAATGGCACCTAACAACAACATAGGACAAGTATTCTCAAAGCATGGTCCTAGGGCCAGTAGCATTAACATTGCCTCAGAACTTGTTAGAAAAGCAGGTTCTTGGTCTCCACCCTAGCCTTACTGAGTCAGAAAGGCTGCATTGGTCTGAGCAACCTGTGCTTTAACAAGCCCCGCCCCCCCATTCTCATTTGACAGAAATAAAAGATCTGCTGATAATAGGAGGGCTAGTAATAGGAGAGCTTTAGTTCCTGCTTCCTCATGCTACATACATCTCTATAGGCTCTGAGCTCTGAAGAGTACACCAATTTACATTTTCTTACTAGAGCTTGACGGCATCTATACTTTTCCTGGGGAAAGCATCTCCCTTCTACACTGTGTGTGTTGGGTTGAGATAGAAAGACACTTGTCCTAAATGCTACCCATTTTTCTGATCCCCAAAATCCAGCCACTGGATATACTTCACTTATAATGCTTCTTGAAAACTCCATTAAGCCAGTGACAGCTCCCACCCTAGTCTCCCCTTTCTTTTCCTCTACTCACTTAAGCTTGTTTTTCTTTGTCTCTCACTTTTCCATTATAGGAGAGAGAACTTGGTGCAGTTCAGCAACTAATTTGTGCCAGGTGCTCCCACATATTCTTGAAATTTTTACAATAAACCCTGAAGAAGAGAGCTTGATCATCATCACAGGTTTTTTTTTTTTTTTTTTTAAACAGACCAGGAATGGCCCAGAGTCACTCTAGATAGGACATGTGTGCCTGGGGGAAGAGTTTGGTAGCCCTATTCCAAGTAAATGGGGCTTTACTTCCTTCCCAGCCTCTCTGCATTTTAAATGGGCCATCCAGTTCCGAAAGGGATGCCAAGTAAGAATTTCATATTCCTTTGTAGTGACTTCTGAAAGGTAGAGCAGTAGGAGAAAGGACTCTTTATAACTACCATATATGACCCTATATGGTGCCTCCCAAGAGACAGCCTATCTTCTGTGCTTGGACAGTGGTTAGATCCTGAGTCCAGTCTTGCATGGAAAGATGTATTCCTTAGCTTCAACCATTGCTTCATTGCATCATCTTCCAGGTATGTTTAGGATGGCCTGCTCTTCTTTACCATATTTTTCTTCTAGGGTTTAAACTCAATTTAGGTTAATTGGAGACTTCCCTTACTATATGAGGTTAGACTAGCTTCTTTGCAATTTCTAGTGTTTTCCTATTTCCTTCTATTTGTATATTGGTAAAAAAAATACCTATTTACCTTATTTTGCTACTCAAGTTTGTAGCAACTGCATCTTACATATTTTGGGCATGTTTTCAGGAGGGATCAATCCCTGGAGAAGGGTATCCTGTTTGGGAGAGTGGTGGGTCAACAAAAAAAAGGAAGACCCTCAACTAGATGAATTGACAGTGTTTGCAGCAATGGGCTTAAACATAAAAAAGATCGTGTGCCTGGCACAGAATTGGGGAGTGTTTTGTTCTGTTGCCCAAAGGGTCTCTGTGAGTTGGACTGGACTTGATGGCACCTAACAGCAACAATAAGTTTGTAGGAAAGGCCTGATCCAAGCCATATTTTGGAGCACATTAGGAAAATACCACTTAGCCCTTTTCTTGCCTTTTCAATGTCTACTTTTTCTTTTCTTGCAGCAAGCCATACAAAGAGATTGCATTGGAGTAGCCATGAAGCTAAAGGTAAGTACATACTTCCAGCATCTTCTGTCATTAGCTTTTCTTTCTTAGCAGATATATCTTTAAAGTTTTAGAACATTTATATTGTTTTACACTCCATCTCACATTTAGACTTTGCTCTTCCTTTCTAGACTATTTCTTTGTGATATGAGACTTAATTCTGTTCTTTTGATTTTAAGTGAGAATTTAATTTCCCTATATGTTTAAAATTCACTCAGCTTGACTTATCAGCATGGTTGATTCTGCTGAGAGAACTTTTCCTCATTATTCTTCAAGTATTTACTGTGCATTTGGGCATTTTGGGGTTCAAACCAGATGTTTGCTTCTTTCTGGGAGATATAATGCTTAGATGAATTACCTTACCTCTCTGAGTCTCAGCCAGAGTGAGCCAGGCTTAGGAATGCAGAGATTCAGATCGTTGGGCCCCCAACGTTGTGGTGATGCCACAATGTCACAGTAAGGATTTGTTGGAGGGTAGATTGAGGTATCCACAGGTAAAATGGCATCTGAAGAGTTGAGGGCAATTGCCCTGGGGTGTGTCAGAAGTGATGGTGGCCAGGGCAGAAATGCTACCTCCCTAGTGTAAGAGTCTTCTGGGGCCCATCCATTCTTTTCTGTCTGGTTTTCCCTGGTAGAACCCAGTAAGTTGCCAGCCTCTTTCACCCATCTCCATCTCTTTCTCTCTCCCCAGCACTAGTAGCTTGGATGTAGGACTCTGAGGGACAAGGAAGTTGATGGCTGGACTCAAGACACCTGAGTATAGTATTGTACCCAGGAAAAGCACTTACTATTTTTTTTTTTGGACTACCATTGAATGGAATTGTGACAAAATCCACTTAGAAAGACATAGGAATGCCTTTTTATTCCAAGATCATTTCATTTGGGAAGTACTGCTGGCTAAAACACCATTGGGTCTTGCTGTCCTTCTCAGCAGTCTGTGCATTTGGATGAAGTTAGGGATTATAATATACTCACCTCCCCATTCTCCATTCTGAGCAGAGTGGTGGGTGCTGGTACATATTGATGGGGTACATATTGATAAATGAAAAAGCCTGGGTTTTAGACCCAGCTTAGGCAGTCTTAGGCTGGTCATTTACCCTTAGTTCATTTTTCCATCAACCTATAGATTGATGATTATCCCTGAATCTTAGGTTGCAGCCTCCAGGAGCAGCTCCTGACATGGTTGCAGTTCTGAGAGACTTGTTAAGAGCATGCTCCCAGGACAGAGCAGTAAGGAAAGGGGCCAGAGCAGAGCAAGGGGGTGATCACAGGTACAGTCCTAGCAGCTTACTTCAGCCTGATACCATAGGGGAGCTCTGTGCCTCATTTGTCCTAATCAGAGGCAAGGGGACTGAGTCTTTCATACTATAGTATTTAGGTGACTGGTTAGGACTGGGATGGGTTGTTTTTGATGTTAGGTCCCATCTAGTTGAACCTGACTCAGCAAACTTACGTATAACAGAATGAAACACTACCTGACACTGTGCCATGCCCAGCAGTATGTCAGTATTTCTCTGATATTCATAGAGTTATCCATAGCTGATTGTTTCAGGAGTGGGCTTCCAGGTCCTTCTTCCAAGCCTACAGAACATGATATTACCAGGTGGTCTCCCATTCAAGGACTAACCAGGCCTGACCCTGCTTAGCTTTCAAGATCAGATGGGAATCATCTATGCCAGCATGGTAAATTTCAGGGCACTCCGAGCTCTTCACCCAATTGAGCAAAGTGGCCTCTAATAGCCTGAGGGAAATCCTCCAAAATAGAGCTGCAGTTTGGAAATAGAAGCACACCAAAGCCTGAGAGTAAGAGAAAAAAGGGGATTGGGTAGGGACATTATTTCTGCCATTCTACTTCCTCTACATTCCCTAGGAGTTTTTGTTATCAGATGAGAAAATATGTTGAAATGCTTGAAAACCATAATGTTTCATTCCAAAGTAAATGGTGGTTTTTATATTCAATAAATTATTTTTTAAAGAAGCGTCTTGTGCATCTAGAAAGGGCCCCCAAAAGAATGTTCATGTTAATAGTACATTCTGATTCATAAAGAGTCACCTTTAGATAAAATTTCATGTCCTCTGAGAACTGGTAATCCAATACCAGTTTTCAAAGAATTGTAATTTAAATTAATGCTGCAACTACAGGCAAGACAAGTTAATCTCTGTTTGATGCTTCAGAAGGCTTTTCCAAATCTTGTAGGGCCTCAGGGTGGTGATTATCATTGCCCAGCCAATGTGCAGAACTGCAGTTAACAGGCTGGGCAAGGCAGAATGGCGTCATGTCTCTATTTTGTTATGGGAGAGGTGCTGGCTGTTGCTGTATTTACAAATGGCTAAACATTAGAGTGTTGACAATTTTTCAGGCCTAAAGCTTTGATTTTCCTTTAATTATCTGGCCTAAACAGACCAAGATAGGGACTCTTACCTGACTTAATTAGATAATCTCAACTGTAAAGATGTGGACCTTGTGACATGATTAAACAGAAATGTCTCATCACTTTCTCACAACATCCCAAACAAGAGCCTGATGTGGCTAAACCTGAACTCAGGCACTTTCTGTATCACACAATGGTAATGCTTGAGTTGCCATCTCATCTGTCATTTACATCCTGTAGGCAGCAATGCATTTCTCTTGGACTAGGATGGCTGAGATGAGGTCTCTCCTGTGAACTCACCTATTGCCAGCTCTGGACATGGTTCTTCAAAATCCCCTCTCCCTCCACTACCACCTGCTTTGATATCCCAGAATTGATGCATTTTGAGATCCTGCCACATCGACTATATTGGAATAGCCATCCATGGGGATGGAAGACAAACATAAGTATGCTAAATCTGAGGAAAATATGAAGGAGAGTAGAGAAAAGTCATATCCAGAACCATCTCATAATGAGAGGCAGGCAGAGAAGTCACCAGGAGATGGAAGCCCTGACCTGGGCTCCCTTTACATTTCATTCAAGACCAGGAACCCTACTGAAGATTACTCTTAACATTTTCTGAGGTTTTTGTAATGATTGTTGCTTTCTTTATTTTCTTTCTTTGTCATGAGGGATGGCAGCAAAAGCAATGCATTCATTCAATTACTCATGTGACATTTGTCACATACTTTGTGTGGCCAGCTATCATGCTGGGCTCTGAGGCCATGAAAACGCAGATGTGACACTGTTTTCAAGGCTATGGAGCAGTCAGAATGCATTCACATCCAAGGCTAAAGCCCACCAAGGGAAGAGCCCAGGGCCAGGAGAAGACAGAGGATGGGGCACAATGGAAGAGGGTGATGGACTATTATTTTTAATACAGCAATCCTGGTGAGTGCAGACCCCAGCCTGGGGAAGAGAAGAACCCCTAGGAAGAAGAAGCAGAGGCAGATGACTCCTAAAGTCTCTTAGAAATGTTCCCAGGGTGAATATACAGGTCTGGCTGTTGCTCACGAAAAACAATTATACTTCCTCACAGAAAGCCCGACTATGTAATTTCAAGAGACAGAACCATTCTAGAGAGAGACCAAATAAACCAGCAGATAATGTCAATGGCTTGCCCACATGCAAAATAAAACTGACCCATGACCTCTACAGTAAATGGCCTCATGCACCTGGACTTGATCAATGACTACAGATTTCTTTAATTTTGTTCAGTTTTCAAATTGGGATCAACCAAGGAAAGTCTAATCTGCTCTCCTAACCAAATGCATCCCATGTGTGTCTGTCAACTTGTGCTATGGGGGGCTTGTGAGTTACTGTGATACTGAAGGCTATGCCACTGGTATCTCAGATGCCAGCAGGGCCATCCATGGTGGACAGGTTTGATCTGGGCTTCCAGACTAAGACAGGCTAGGAAGAAGGACCTGGTAGCTCACTCCTGAAACAATTAGCCATTGAAAACCCTATGAATAGCAGAGAAGCACTATCAAATATAATGCTGGAAAATGAGCCCCCTGGATTGGATTCAAGAAATGACTGGGGAAGAGTTGCCTCCTCAAAGTAGAGTCAACTTTAATGTTGGGAATGGAGTAAAGCCCCTGAGACCTCCCTTTGCTGGTATGGTATGACTCAAATTGAGAAGAAACACAGTGGCTGCAACAATGGGCTCAAGCATAAAAAGATCATATGCATGGCACAGTGTTCAGTAGTGTTTTGTTCTGTTGTACATAGGGTCAGTATGAGTTGGATCTGATTTGATGCCACCTAACAACAACAACAACCAGCCAGCCAACTGCATAAGATACCCCACTTCCAGTTAGCCCACCTATGCTTCCTCATGCCAGCAGCCTCCTATTCAGGCATTCCAGAAGCCTTCTCTTTGTCCACTATGAAGATTTCTCTGTCCCCTGCCTGTTGTTGAGTCTCTCCCAAGTTCAAATGATGGTGCCTGACTCCCTTGCTATCGTGAGCTCTGCATGAATAGCCTCTGCTTGTTCTTATTAAGGAGCTTTCCATTTATTCCCTCAGTCTTTGGTAAAGGATGTATTGAAGCCTGTAGACAAGTGCTGACACCCACTAGACCCTCAATAAATGTGATTCTTTCCTGATGGAGTCCACTCTACAGTCTTGGCAGCATGCCTGGGGAGCACCCTCCTCTAATCCAAGTTACTGACCTCTCTGTCTAAAGGTGGTTTGAACTTTTCTAAAATCTGTTACACTTAGACCAAGGAAGGGCTTCTGCAGCCCTGAGTGGTGTGGAGAGTTTGAGCAATAGCAGACGAACTACAGAAGCAGGGCAGGAATACACCCCAGTCCCAAGCCAATAGCTCAAGGACCCCTCTGAAAGCTGTAAGAGACCAAGGAGAAGAATGCTTTTCAAAGGTGGAAATCCTGTTCCAAGTCAATAATGTTTTTCCCCACGCCAAGCATCCTTGGTGATAATGAAGTTCCTGATAAGCTGTGTACACATCACACTTCTGTAAGTTGAATCCTGCTTCCCCATGATTTACACTCTCCTTAAGTGCTGATTTATCATCATTTCTCCCCCTGGCAACCATCCTTACGACTTTCCTCTTAGTTCTAGCCTCCCTGGCAGATAATTAATGAGCTCTTAATACAGCTTATGGGCACTGAAGGGAATACACTATTTAAAAATGCCTTTCAGGGGATTTTTTTTTTTTTTTTTTTGGTAAAGTGAAGAATTCCTTTGTCATGCAAAAAATTACATACATTTAGCAAATATTGCCCTTTTGAACTTGTGGACTATTCAAAGGCAGATCAAGAAGTTTGCTTGAATCAATGTATGTTGGTCTAGAGGTTTAGATATCTAGCAGGACCTGAAAGTAGTGGAGGTGGGAGACAGGATTTAGGGTGTTTTTATAAGTTCTTATTAGTTAATTAATATTTTCCTTTTACTCACTTGTTCATCCAATGCTTACTGAACACTTATGTGCCATAGGTCCCATGTGTATCCCGTGTGGATACGATACGATATGAGCAAGACAGACACGATCATTGTCCTTGTGGTGCTCACAGCCTGTTGGTGGAGACAGATAATGAGTACGTAATTATGCATGTAATGAGTTCACTACACATTTGATAAATGTTACCAAGGGACCAGTGAGGGATGCTAATGAGGCCCGAGCTAGTTTTGGGGAGGGAGAGTGGTCAGGGAAGGAATAGTTAAGCTAAGCTTCAAGTATGATTATCCGGAGAAAGCACCCTTCAGGCAAGGAATAGAATATGCAAAGGCCCTGAGGAGAGAAATAGCCCAGCTCTTTTGGGAACTAAGAGAAGGAACAAAGTGGAACAAAGTGATGAAGGTGGTGTGTGCAAGAAGATGAGCCGGTGAGATGAAAGTGAGCACCGTGGTGCTAATCCTTATGGCCTAAGTGTTTTAAATTGTATCCTAAGAATCCTGAATAAATTATTGATGAGCTCCTATCTTTAGCAGTCACCCCAGGTGATCCTTATGATCAGCTAGACTGGGGACACTTGCCTAGAGGCTTCAAGGGCAGCTTTGGCCCCGCTGCAGGCCTCAGATTCTCCATCAGAGCATGCAGCTGGTGGTAGTCTCACCCTTAGGGGTTCGGCGGCTGTGTTGGAGATCTTGCTTGAGCTTTGAGCTAAAAATTCTGCTGGACCCTGGGTGGGGTCTGATGTGCCTGGCCAGCCTTGCAGCCAGGCCAAGGGAACAAGTGTGGCAGCAGGATGCCCAGCTGAAATGCCCACTGACTGCTGGGACTGCCCCGGTGCTACCATCAGCAAACCTGGGAAGGGAGCAGTTGCAAAGCTTCATAAACCCCCAAGGGCTGCCTCTTTGGGCCCAGGTGGAACCAGCCAAATCAGGGGCAGCTGCTGTGTTGGCTTCTTGGGGATAAGGGAGAAAACCACACACACTGAGTTTGTAGGAAGAGGCAGCAAGGTGACTTTTGAGTCAGACCTGGTTTGCAGGTAAGTTTGCTGCCCCTGCCTCACTTTCCCTTTCCAGGTTAGTTACTTTTCATTGCTGTGACAAATAGCTGGGAGAAAACAGTTTAAAGAAGGAAAGAGTTATTTTGGCTCTCACTTTTAGAGGTTTCAGTTTATAATCGGCTTGTCCTATACTATGGGCTTGTGGCAAGGCAGGACATCACGGAGGAGAGGGTGTAGAGGAGCAGAGTGGCTCACCTCATGGGGCTGGGGAGCAGAGAGAGACAGGAGGCGGGGGCCGGGGCAAGATATCACCTTCACAGGCTGCCCCCAGTGACCTGCTTCCTCCAGCTAGGCCCTGCCTCCTAAAATTTCCATCACCTCCTCAAATAGGGACACGAACTGGGGACCAAAGCTTCTACACCCTAGCCTCTGGGTGATGTTTCATATTCAAACCATAACACCTTCAAAAGCCAAAGACAGCCTAGCCCAGGGTTGTGTAGGTTAGTTCTGGGGGACAAAGAAGCTCCTAGAATTCAAAGAGTTAGTTTGCACATGAAGTTTGAATTAAGCTTAAAGGCAGTGGCTGCACTTAAAAACAACACCCCACAAAACATAAAAAGGGTTTAAAACAATGTGTTCTGGCCCCACCAGCTCAGAATCACTATGGGGGAAGTGAGTGGGGAGCTGGCATAAATATTTTAAAATTGACTGTGTGTGCAGGCTCTCTGGTGCCTGTGAGCCTAGACCTCTGGCTGACACATGGTGCCAGGAGGAAGGGAGGTTGTCTCAAATACCTGGAATTGGGTTTTTCAGAGAAGGCAGGTGCAGTACTCGGGGTCACAGGGATGAGAAAAGAAGCTTCAGGTCGGCAAGGGTTGGGGCTGAGCATTCTGCCTCCAGCCAGAATTGGCGTTGTTTGATCAGTCCATCTCCTGTGACCCGCATACAGCTGTACACCCATTGGCAGCCCTGCTCCTTGGAGAAGAGGAGTGTGGCCATGGTGTGACACAAGTGCCCAGCAAGCTCCTGGCTGCATTTAGGGGAGGCCTCTGCCTTGAGCTCCTCTCATCAACTTCCTGCAGCCGGTGATTTGGCTGCTTAATGAGACTCATTAAGCAACCTGGGTTCAGGCCTTGGTGGGGAGTCTGGAGTCCACAGAATTCATGGGGCTAAGAGGTTGCAGCTGCCAGTGTCGCTGGGGTTTCTTGGCAGTCCTAAGTTGGAGAAGGCATTGTTAAAAGTGGAAAGGTGCTGTCCATAAAGCAGGGGGAGAGCTGCTGAGTGGCTGTAGCAGGAAGTGAAGTGGCAAATGCCTGCTGATTCCAGAAATGCTCTGTGAATGCACTTGTGGCGATGAATCTGGGGATAATGTGTGGGCCAGCAGGGGAGGAGGCTGGAGGGCAGTAGAGGGGTGGGGAGCAAAGGTTGACGGCATTGGGGGTGTTGTGAGAGGTGAGCCCTCTTTACTTCTGGGATGATTTTTTTTTTTTTTTTGATCTTTGTGATTGTTGTAGCAGTAGGAGTTGACAGGTGCTTTGGGAGTCTGTTTTACTGCAGAGACTGAGTTTTGGGCTCAGACTCAGTTGTCATCTGATTTAGAACTGAGATGAAGGTTGAAGAATTTGAATCTTTTCTCCCTCTGAATATGGTGGCTTTCTTGGTCTCTGAAGTTATATTGTTATTGTTGTTGTTAGGTGCCGTCGAGTCGAGTCCGACTCATAGCGGCCCTCATAGGGTTTTTAATGGCTGTCTGTTTCAGGATTGCCTTGGGAGTGGATTGCCAGGCCCTTCTCCCACTTTTGCAGTGCTGGGAATTGAACTCAGGACCTCAGAGACTGCAGTACAGTGCTCTACCAACTGAGTTAAATCCCAGCCCGAAGTTATATTAGTTGAACAAAATATCTTTATTCATTAAAAAATTATTGGGCATTTACTATGAGCACAGCACTTTTGGGGGGACTCATCAATGAACAGACAAGAAGTTGCTGTCATGGGGAACAAACAACACCCATAAACCAATCAGACAGACAAGGATATGGGCTGTGATGGAAGAGAGCAGGGTGGTGGGCTGGAATATGCTGGGGAAAGACTATGTGGGACATGTGTTAGGCCCTGAAGGTGGGAAGAAGCTGGCCCTGGGAAGGTTTGGGGAAACATCCAGAAGGCCCTCAAGTAGGCAGGCTTGGTGCATTTGGGAAGCAGAAAGAGTGCTGATGTGGCTGGGATAAATCAACCTGGGGAGCAAGGATGCCCTGAGTACAGTGGGGAAATGTGCAGATTATACAGAGCCCAATGGGACTGAGTAAAGGGTTTGAATTTCACTTGAGTATAATATGATGGCACTTGGATTTTTGTTAGGAAAATGACATGATCTTATTTATGTCAAAGTATCACTTTGACCTCTGCATTAGCTTAATAGGGTTGACATAATGAAAAAACATTAAGCCCTGCATATTGGCTGGGTGGCTTAAAACACCAGGAATTTATTTTCTCAGTTTTGGAGGTCAGAAGTCCAAATCAAAGTGTAAATAGAGAGCCCTTGTTCTGGAGGCTCTTAGAGAGAAACTGATGCTTCTCTGCCAGTTTCTGGCAGTGGCTGGAATCCTTGGTTTTCCTTCACTTGCAGCTGTATCATTTCAATCTCTGCCTTCTTCATACGGTGTCTTTTCTGTGTGTCTTCTCTATTCTCTTGTAGGAACACTTATACCTGGATTTATGGATCACTTTAATCAAGTATAGCATCTCAAGGTCCTTCATTATGTCTGAAAAGACACCTTTTTTCCTTGCAGGGTCATATTCACAGGTTCTAGGTGGACATATGTTTTGAAAGACCACCATTCAGACCATTACAGCTACTTTCTAAAAAATGGACTTGGAACAAGATTAGGATCAAGGAAACAATTTAAGCAAGAGATCATGGAAGCTGGCTCTAGGATGTTGCTGGAGCAGGTGTGAGTTCCAGATCTTCTTCTTAATTATCAGAGGGCCCCAGTAAGGCTCCATGAGGCTCAGTTTTGGTTCCTTCTTTGGATAAATGGGAATAATAGTAGTTCCTCCTCTGTAGGATGCTAGGAAGATTAAGTGAGACAATATGTAATTGCCTGCAGCCATAGCCCTGTGGCATCCGATCATGTCAGATCTCAGAAGCTAAGCAGGGTTGGGCCTGCTTAGTACCTGGATGGAAGACCACCTGGGAACACCAGAAGCTGTAGGCTTGGGAGAAGGACCTGGCAACCCCCTCCCAAAAATCAGTCTGCCATTGAAAACCCTATGAACAGCAGAGAAGCACTGACAATAGTGTTTCCCCTGTTGTACAGAGGGTCGATATGAGTTAGATACCGACTCGGCGGCACCTAACAACAACAACAACAACATAGGTAAAGAGTGCTTAGCATCATCCTTGGGCCAGAGTTAGCACTCAATACAATATTATCAGCTTTTGATGTTGTTAATAATATTAACACAATAGTCAACCTGGTATATTTATCTCTTGACTAGGGCCTGATTCATTTTTATGTGAATTGGAAAATAGTCACTTGAGATTTTAGCCATTG
>VMDO01019777.1:0-38921 GCA_007922755.1 Pedetes capensis
TAGATTCATTTTGATATGTAACACACTAAATCTACTTTGTACAGAATCTGGTTTAAAAGATGCCTTATTAAGTTTACCATTAATTGTTTTGTTTTATATTCATTTTTATGTCCAATGTATCATTTTTAAGTAAATAACCTCTCATCTCCTCTCCTCTACTTCCTGTCTTCTCTTCTTATCCTTTATTAACAACTGAAAAACACTCTAGAGATAAAGTCATGTTGGCTTTGGAAGAATTATATACGCCTACTAGTCAAAATTTAAAAACTTTTCATTACCTAAATTCCAGAAAAATGTTTTTGAATTAAAACTGAAACATGTTATATTACTTTACTATCTTAATTTCTTGGACCTATAAAGCAATAGTATATCTCATCAATTATATTAGAAAATTCTAATCAGTAGCCAAAAACTATCAGGTTACTACCTAGATAACTTATGTCACAGAGAATGAGTAAAGGCTTAATAGGAAGGTACAACATGTGAAATTAAAAATATCAAACATATCCATAGTTTTAATGCTTGTTTTAAAAATAAGACATTATATTTTCCAGATCTAACCATCCAAGCAATTATGAAGGGGGGACCATTGGAAAAATCACTAGTTTCTAACTTTGCAAAAACACTGCCCCTGGCACATCACTATATCAATGAGTAATAGTTATTTGTGACACATTTTCTCCCTCCCTCCGGAGGCTGGAATAGCTGGAGAGAATCTTTGTTTGGGACTTACTTTGGATGACACCAAGAGCATCATAAATCCTTTGCACATTTTGCTATTTATTCCAAATGGCAACAGAACTCTGTATAAATATTGGAACATTTTCATCTAAAGAGTTATTGTTATCAAGAAGGCATTTTATCAAATTTTGGCAAATATTTATTGATAGTTATAAAGAATGCTCATAAATCGGACTATATTTTGTAATCTTTGACAAATTTCTATAATGTATTTTACCTAGGCCACAGGATAATGTTAGTCAATATATTTCAATCTAAAAAAATAAGAGAAAAGAAGACAGGATTTATTTCCAATAGTCTGCTTTCCTGGTGAAAAAGGTGAGCCAACATTCTAATACTGATAAATCAGAATATGGTGGTGCTGATAAATTCCCTAGAAGATTCCTTTCTGATACCTTTTATATAGTTATTAAAAGCCCATGAAGTACAGTATTTACACTTACCATGACAGAAGAAAGATGGTAAGGAGAATTTAGTGAGTCCAGGTGTCTCAAATTGCATCTTGCTTACATTCTAGCCCAGAATCCCTGTCCTTAAGAAAAGAAACTTATCACCTAATCTTTTTGCAGGCATGTGGGAAAGGTGATAGAGTTGAAGATTAGAGACCACTATAGCTAACTCTTACTTGTTTAACTGGCAAAAGTGCCTACCAGACTGGAGATAATTAACATCATTCAGAGATTCAGGAAATAGAATCCAACTTGGTACTTACTTTGGGGCGTAGTTGCATACCAAGTACACTGCACGCCGCCACACAGATCCCCAGACATTCATGTTTTGGCAAGTATGAATTGCACATCCTATTCGATTAGAAGTGGCCCAAACCATCTGTGAAAATAAACCAAGATTTTCTAATATTGCTAGGAAAATGAATGTCTATGAAACGATAAGAGCATTTCTAAAGTATGAAACAAAAATTAACAAGGCAATTGACATAACCTGTGTATAATGTGTACACATGGGACCAAAACATCTCATAGGACATCTGGGGTTGCAATCCTGGGGATATGGAAAAGCATAATCTTTCACTTCATCATACCATGGCTTGACTAACTGGAGAATAGAGCGATATCTAGATGTTAAGAGGGGAAAAAAAAGAAAGAAAAAAGAACTCAGCACACAGCAGTGGTAATTTATACTGGACTCATGTTCCATTATAAATTGATTTGTTAAGATTATTCATCATGATCCAAGAACATATCAAACCCCTCACAATCACCACGCCCATATAGTAGATTTCTTCATTTCTCCCCAAATGGCAAAACATAAAGATACCCAGTGATCCTGAGTTTGTCTAAGTACTTGTTAGATTGGTTTGAAAATAGAAAATAGCCAGGCGCAGTGGCGCATACCTATAATCCCAGCGGCTCAGGAGGCAGAGGCAGGAAGATCATAAATTCGACACCAGAGGCAGTCTGTGTAACTAAGCGAGACCCTGTTTCAAATAAAAAGTAAGAAAATGGGCTGAGAGTGCAGCTCAGTGGTCCAGCACTTGCAGAGCATGCAAATGTGAGGGCCTGGGTTCAACCCCCAGTACCACAAAAAAGAAAAAAAAAGAAAAAAGAAAAAAAGAAAAGAAAATAGAAAATAAATATTTCTGGAATCATTAAAAACTAATCCATGTCAAAAATTGCCTTGATCAGAATTTTATAAACAGTCTAGAATTAGACATATAAAAGTAGACACAATATTATCAGTGCCTTTTGTTCCTTAAATCTGAACCACTTTAATTTTAAAACAGTACTTATAATTTTCCTCTCCTGTATGGAAGAGAATGGGTCATGGAATGTTGGATAATGACATTCCAAAATGGTAGAAAATTATCCCATCAATGGGAATAACTTTTCCCCTAGTTATACATACCTGTGTATATATGTATATGTAAATGTAAATATTTTCTATTGTATCTATTTATTAATTCATAAGTAGGTATATACAACTACAGGAGGACTGAATACACACACACACACACACACACACACACACACACACACACACACACGGCTTCTTCCAAAGTCATGGAATTTTTCCTGAGAGAGTAGACAAGACACAACATATGCTTGATCCTGTCTAATATTCTGTGAGGTCAACAAAAAATATGGACTAAGGAAGAGTGTTCCCAGGATGAATGGGGATACTTGAAATTTATGTCATTCTTCCTTCATATCCATAATTAATAAAGTCATACAGAGGAACTGCATCAGCGAAACTGCTTCCTACCTTCCAGTTCGTACAGATAGATTTTGGCCCAAAAATCTCAGCAAATAAGAAGGTCCGTGGTCCCAGATACAAGTGGCAGCCCATGCTTCTGCAGATTTTGCAAGATTTTCATCCCAAACCTGCAGAGGTAAAAAAACCTTCAGCTTTTCTGGATTTGTTATAGCAACCAAAAAAGCAACAGAGAAATAGTGCTACTGTTTCTTAGAGTTCTTTTAATTCTAGGTCCTGAGACTATTTTAACTAAAACAAAGCAAGTTTAGACCAGTATTATTCAAAGTTCCATAAAAGGCAACCTGGTTGTACTGCAAAAAATTATTGTTTTTACATTGACATCTAGATCCAATATCCAGACATCAGTTTTTGTAAAGGATAAGTCAACAAAAATGTCATATCTAGTTATAAATTGAGGACATTTCATAGTAATCACTGAAATTGAATCCAGGAAAATCAATTTCCTTAGAAGTCATCTACAAAGCAATAAGGAGCCATGCTATTTATCTATTTTAAAACAAATGTGATAAAATTTATTCAAATTGATTTACAAAAATTAACAATGTCTAATATTATATTGCCTGCACCCATACCACTGTGGCATCCAATCCCATCAAATCTCAGAAGCTAAGCAGGGGTCGGGCCTAGTTAGTGCTTGGATGAGAGACCCCCTGACAACACCAGGCTTGGGAGAAGGACCCAGCAACTCACTCTCTAAAAATAATCATCCATTGAAAACCCAATGGATAGCAGAGAAACACTGAAAATACCGTTTCGCCTGTTGTATGTAGGATCACTCTAAGTTGGACACTGACTAGATGGCACCTAACAACAACAACAATATTATGTTGTAAATTTCAAACGTCAGACTGTTACAGTTTAATTAATCCCATGGAGCCTTCATATTTTATGTCATTTGAATCTTTAGTAGTAATAATACTATCAGAATTTACAATCTTAGTGTGAACTGCAAACTATGATAAAACAACTTCACACTGCTACACAGGGTGTTATAAGAATATAGTACAATATGGCCGAATTAAAGAAAAACAATAACTATTGTTTTCCTTGAACAAGGAAGTTAATAGGGATGTTATTTGTGTATAGTAAATTTTCTTTCATTGAAAAAAATGTGGAACAAAATTTAAATGATCCTTAGATTCACATCAGTACATCCATATCAGTTACCATTTGGACTGATATGCTCATCTCAGTAGTTGCATAAGGAAATCAAGCCGAGTATTTGTGGGCTTGCCAATGACAAATCAACTCTGAAATGATAATGGATTTTCTAGCAAAGCACAAGGTACAAAGATACAAAATAGAGAATATATATAATTGTTGCACCCAAAAATATTTTTGAAATTTTTCCATAATGGAAATATTTGTCTGTTGGAAAGAATTTGAAATTGAATTTTACAGCTCAATATCATGATATTGTATCCTAAATTATTTATAATATTTACATATTACTCTACTTGAAATTTTTGTGTCAAATTGTGATTAGACAGTGATTAGTAAGATATTTTAGAAAGTAAGACCTTATAGAAAGAAGGAACAGCTTTATAATTATGCAAATTCATATGGTGTTGCATGTGAGAACTTGGTGCCTTTCTCCTCCATCATGTTGCATTTCAGCTAAGAAAGGGTTAATAGACATGCATTCACTGTAAGTCACAAGCTTTAAAGCTAACTCAGGACACTGATCATAACACTGAAAAGGCTTAATCTTCCCAAAGAATAATGGGTTATATGTTGTTGTTTGTTAGATGGTATCAAGTCTGATCTGACTCTAAGGACTCATTGTGAATCTACATAAAACAAAATAAAACATTACCCAACATTGTGCTATGCACATTATCTTTTTATGTTTGAGCTCAGTGTTGCAGCCACTATTTTTCCTCTCATTTTGACTTGTACCACATCAGCAAAAGGAGGTCCCAGTGGCTTTGTTCTGTTCCTGTAATTAAAGTCACCCCTACTTTGAGGGGACTGGGAGTTTAGCTTAGTTGGTAGAATGCCGCACTGCACTCTCTGAGGTCCCAGGTTCAATTACCAACACCTCAAAAATGGAAGAAAGATGTGGCAACACACTCCTGAAGCAATCCTGAAACAATCATCCACTGAAAACCCTATGAGTGTCGCTGTCAGACTCGCCTCCACCACACCTAATAACAACAACTACTTTAAGGAGGCAACTCTTCCCTGATCATTTCTTGAATGCCTTCCAGCCTGCGGGTTCATTTTCTGGCACTATATTTGACAGTACTTCTCTGCTATTCACAAGGCTTTCAATGGCTAATTATTTCAGGAGTAAGCCACCAGGTCCTTCTCCCTAGTCTGTCTTAGTCTGGAAGCTCAGCTGAAACCTGTCTACTATGGGGGTCCCTGCTAGTATTTGAAATACTTACTGGGGGCATATCTTTCAGCATCACAACAACAAACAAGCCCCCACAGCAGAACAAGCTGACAGACAAGTGAGGTTACATAGATTTAACAATGTATTTGATAACTGTATTTACATGAAAGGAAATTAAGTTAGCATCCTTGAGATAAAATGGGGGAGCTCAAAAAAACAAAATAACCAATGAATCTTCAAGAGACACTTTCACCCCAAGAATAGGTATCCTCAAAAGAGGTTTGTTAGTTACTTAGAAATGGTTTCAAATTAAGAGAGAAAAGTCATCTTTCATAAATTAATATAGGGTTAATATAAACTCCAAAATTCACATAAAATCATAGTATCCTAGGACTAAAACCAATCTTAAAAACATTTTGTTCACCTGATAATGAATTCTTCTAATATATATTCTCTATATAAAAATTAATGAACTATGGATCTGAAATATTGATTGCAGTTTGCCAAAATACAGAATAGCACAATTAATTGGCAAAGAAATTTCAAATGGTAGCATCAACAAATTGTGTCTACTGAAAAATTAAGTAGTTATAGTTATTTAGGAGGAACATACACACATGCATTATTTGCATATTGAACTAAAGTGTGCCCTCAGATCTAAAATCATTTTCTTAAGATGTGCTAAAATATAAGGACAACATGGCACAAATAACACTGACCTGAAATGCCATGATCTTGTGTTTTATCCCTAATCCTAATTCTATTGAAAAGATTCTTTGTGACTGAGGACATGCCAGTCATTATCTGTCTCCCACTTAACTCATTCATAAAGTAAGAAGCCTGGAGATCAGGTCTTCTCTATGGTATTTCGTATTCAACTACTAGTGATTTAAATATCCTTGAGTAGCTCTAGCATCAAAGCCTGGAAGATCTGTTATACTGGCCTCTGACTCACTCAGTTCTGGCCTTTTCTATACCATAGGGAGAAAACAGATTCTACCCAAAATTATATATATATATATATATATATATATATATATATATATATCCTCATTGTAATAGCTATATGTATATCCAGAAATCATGTTGTATATCTTAAATATATACAGTAGAAAAAGAAGTAAAAATGTAAGGCATTTAACAATATTAAAAGTCATTTGCCATATATAATCTTACTTTTATGGTCACTCATATATTCAAAAACTAAATATTGAGTGTATCAAGGAGATAAAAAAGTTCATACTGGAAATGAAGAAAATGTATTTAGTATTACTGAGGCCCACATACTTAGACATTTCTACGTAAAAACATAAGTAAAGTTTTGGAGAAGATAGTTCAGTGGAGGAGGAATAATTGCTTTCTTTCTTTCCACCTGTGATGGCATTTAGAGATGTATAGGGAAGAATTTCTGCCTCATCCATATCCCTGAAGGAAGGTTTTGGAAAGCCTTACAGACACAGGCCATTTCTGACACAGAAAGGGTGTGACTTGCACTCCATGTGGGAAATCCAATTGAAGGTCCCTCTGAGGATGGCTCTTTCTTGCCTTTTTGTCCCCAGGCAGGACTTACAAACACCTTCTAGGGAAGGGAAGGTCTGTTTTCAGTAGGGAGCACTAAAATTTGGAAACAAGCACATATCTTCTGGTAAAATTGAGATTCGTATTTTCAGTCTCTCCCAGGGTTACAACTTTCAGAAAAAGATGGGTACATTATTTATGCACTTAATCTCCACTGGAATTTAAGCTTATGAAAATGATGAGGTATTTGAGTCTTGAAAATAATAAGCAATCACATCTTTGTTTCATAACTATAGGAAATTTGAACAAAAGATTTATTTCTGTAAGGAGTAACCCTGTATGATCTATTCTTTCCTAAGTTGGAATGAATGTTGCCAGGGTAATAATGTGAAAGAATTTAACAATTTGCAGAAGTTCAGAGAATAAATGTTATAAATTGCCAAAGCAGGTGACTTAGTTTATCAAAGTCTGGATTCTTTTTTTTTTTTTTTTTTTTTTTTTGTGGTACTGGGGGTTGAACCCAGGGCCTTGCACTTGCATTCTTTGCAAGTGCTGGACCACTGAGCTGCACCATCAGCCCATTATTTTACTTTTTGAGACAGGGTCTTGCTCTCTGGTCTTGAACTTGCGATCCTCCTGCCTCTGTGTCCCAAGCTTCTGGGATTACAGGCATGCGCCACCATGATCGGCAATGTCTGGATTCTTGATGGGCAGTCTATCTGATGAGTTTCTCTGAAAATCTTTTTCTGAACATTTGTTTAAATGACTTCAATATTCTACCTTATGGGAAGGGAAAGGAAGGGAAATAAGGGCATAAATGTAATACCTAGTAAATGTAATATGTAATATGTAATAAATATGCAAAATACTATTATCTTTTGTTGGAAAAACTAAACACTTGATAATTACTTGGCTTTTATTCAAACAACATCAACATTCTTTCTCCTTCTTGCCCCCCTAAATAAAGAAACCTTCACAGATAATTTACTTGCAAATACTTCAAATCTTATCTCCTAGGGACAAGGTGAAAATAGGGCTATTATTCATAAATGTGCAAAAACAATTATAAGACCCACTGCAAGTCAGGTATTATGATTAAATTAGATAATTCATAAAATAAAATGGCTTATATTATAGTAGAGTATACATAGGTTTGTAGATCTGCTCTGTTGTCCTAAATGGTTTTCATCTATTTTGTTGTTAAAAGTCAGTTCACAAATGGACCGAATTAGCTTTGGGCTAAAATATTCACCACAAGCTATTCTGCTTAGTAATAAAGTCAGAGATAGTGTGAGCTGGGCACAGTACCTTGTCTATAAATCATAAGAAGTTGAAGCCACTTATTGAGACAAAGACCTGAGACAGATCCAGAATTTAAACTGATGTCATTTAAGTATCTAGTAGAACTGTGACCCTAAGTGATAAGAAGAATATGAAAAGAATGCAAGAGTCTCTTCAAGTCCTGAGGCTTTTCAACCTTGAGCTGAAAAAAATGCAAACTTAAGTCAGAAAATCTTACTGCAAGGGAGAAAGTTAGTGGCTTTCCTAAGCAGACAGAAGAATTAGATAATGATACGAATCCAACCCATATTAGAGGTTGCTTTGTCAACTTCCCTCAAGTTTGGGGATCCATGACATAGTAGCAGCCAGGATCATGAAACACTATGATATCTGAAGCTCCCTTTTTAAATCTCAGCCAGTTTTTCTGACCAAAAAGAAATGTCATCAAACTGGAAAAGCTAC
Source organism: Pedetes capensis (assembly GCA_007922755.1). Lineage (NCBI taxonomy): Eukaryota > Metazoa > Chordata > Mammalia > Rodentia > Pedetidae > Pedetes > Pedetes capensis. Next base: position 8,573 of record VMDO01019777.1, read on the forward strand.
CCAAAATATTTCTTGGGACTACTACCTTAAGCTTGTTTGAAATGACATTGTTTTAAGTGGGTAACATCTTTTAATTCTAAAGAAAAAAAGTAAGTATAGAAGTGTTCAAAGGGATAAAAGTTAAACAGGAAGGGTAATTTCTGGTAAGGAATCCTTCTTGTTTGCTTTTACTAACGCTTGTAGTGGCTAAAGGAACATGGCCTATTACCATAAATAGGTGGTCTTATATTTTCACTTGAAAATTCACTTTGTGTTATAGTAATCACTTGAATTTGTGATTTTAAGTTGAAAATAAGGAAATCTGTTAATTTCTTAGAACAGTATTATGAAATTTAGGAAAACTTAAAGAGTAACTATATTTCTTGGCTTATATGAGTCATTTAAATATATAGAGATGATGATTATCAATAAACTATGTGAAATAATAAAAAAGAAAATCAAATATATTAAGTCTATGAGTATAGCTAAAAATTTTAACTTATAAACAGTAACCATTAAGTAAATGTTTGTCAAATCTTCTGTATTTATGAAAAGCACAAAAAGATTCACAAGTTGAAGCTAAAAATTAAAGAAGAAACAAGAATGTTAATTTTGAAAATTAAAATGAACTCTGAAAAATCTATTGTGCATATGGAAATAATATTCAAAGACACAAAATTCTAAAAATAAAATGACACTTTGAATTTTTGGAGGTCATTTATGAATCAGTTAATATTGTAGATACTGTGATAGCAATGGCATCAGTATGGTAGATTCTATAGGCACTTTATTTCTTGGACATTTATGTGATCATTTCTCATATATTTATAATTTTAAAAGGCATTTTACACAGATAAGATGAGAAAGGAAGAGAGAGGAGTGAAGAAGAGAGAATGTAGGCACAGATTCCTTCCAGTTTTATTCAAACTAGGTGCTTAGTGTGACCTGAGCCTATGGCCTTGGTTTTGTAAATAGCTTAGGGGCTTGGATTAGAGTATGGCACTCATAGGTGGATCCAAAGTTCTTAGAGGCTTGTCTCCCACATGGATTCATCCATCATGACCAAAGGCGACAATTTCAATTTCAATCCCCTTTTTCTCCATATTGCCTGCTAATGGCTGAGCTAGCTACCTAGCATTAACATTATGGAATATTTTAGAAATTTTAAACAGAATTTCCCTCCTTAAATCACACTAATATATGTTTTTATCTCTGAGCCTTAAAACCATTGTTGATGGATTCTGGTAATGGTCTTCCTACCCAGGGAAATATAATGCCTGCCAGCTATCGTTTAATTCTGGAGTTATAAACCAGAAAGGCATTTTCATGTGTGCTTAATATTTTACACCAACTCAGTGTTACAATATTCTAAAAATGAATTTCTTGATAGTTAAACTATTCTGTGATACACATGCAACCCCCATATCTTGTACTGCCCACTTGTCAGAAGATTTCAAATGCCTTTCCACCTACCTACTTTCTGCTGAAAACATGATCTCCCAGGAATGTAGACAGACAGATTTGGTAAGATGTTCATATTTAAGTAAATTATAAAATATGAATTTGAGGCACTTTTAGTAGAAGAAATATTGTGCCCTTAAGTAACATTTTTGGACTGTTTTGAAGTACATGGTGTGAAATTTTAAGAGATTTCATGAAAAGCTTATTCTAAAAATACAACCTGTTGGGCACTCTTCCATATTTGTGTCAAAAAACAAAATGCTTTGTACCTGATTTTAGATAGGATGGATAACATAGTCTGGAAGCATTCAAATCCCATCCCTCCAAAACTCAGTCTAGGATGTATTTTATACCAAATACTTTCCTTGACCAATTTAAACTATTAGTTTTTTTTTTTTAATCTCCCATCACCTATCTGTCATGACATTCTTTGGAAATTCTCAGAGAAAACCAAACACCTCAAGTTCATCACTGTTGAAATGATAATTGACTATTTATTAAATAGTTTTTTATAGTATCAGGCTAGCCAAGCTAGTCAATTTCTATTTTTCAGAAGTCTTTTATTAATTTCTAAATACAACTTATGTTGACTGTGGCAGGAGGACTAGATAGGTTTGGTGCTACCTAGGCTTTTAAAACAGATTTGGATAAGGTGGCTTATATCTCACCATTTATTCAAAAGAAAAAGAGAGAAAAAAAATGGCATTTTCTTGCAAAAATTCTTGAATAGATTCCCAGATATAAACATATCCATCCATGCTGTCTCCATGACAGTACCCTACTTCCATTATGCAAAATGGTCCATTTTGACCAACAAAGCATATTCCCATCCAAAATCCTCTGTAGTGGAAGAATGTTCCCTCCCACATACTAGCTACTTTTTTTCAACCTCCATAGATGTGTTCCCTGGAGGATAAACCTGCAGCCACTTAATGGCTTCCTGAAACCTGCTCTTGATTTTGTGTTCTCTGACTCAGAGAAGCCCACTTGTCCTCCTCAAAGACAGAGACATCATCCTTGACTGCCCCATCATATAACCCACATTCTCCTTCATTCTGAGTCACTTACTCCTCATGGTTTGCACTCCAAATATTTCACAGCTCTAACTCCCTTTGTTGCATCCCCATTGCCTCTAATTTAGTTCAGTTTGAATTATCTCTCGCCCAGACTGTTTTGACCGGCTCTGACGGTGCATCTTGTCTTCACTTCTGCCTCTCTCCAATCCCTCCTCGCCCTGTGGCCAGATTGACCTTTCTGAAACACAAATGTGATTATGTAACTTTCCAGCTAAAACCTTCAATAACTTCCCTTGATCTTACAATAAAATTCAAACAAGTTTCCTGGTCTCCCTTCTCAACTTTACCAAACATCTCTCTTTCTTTTTTACATGAAATGTATAAGCCCTGTAGAATTTTTATCCCTGTCTTCAACATACAACATACTCTTAGAACACCCTTCTATGTGGACTATACAGTTCTTTCCTTAATTCCCTCCTGTGTAATGTTTATTTTTTATATTTAATAGTTAAAATCATTCCTTCTGGAAGCCTCCATTGCTCTCCTACTCCAGTTTTAGTCTAGGCTATGTCTCCTCAGTGACCTCACAACACCCTTGCATTTATTTTCCTTTAGCATCAGCACACTGCTTCACCCACTTCCTTATCTGTCCACAGTACTTCCTTGCAAAGTGTCTCAGCAACCCACTGGGAGCAAGTGCCAGGCACGTGAATTAGTATTGTGGAATGAGAGACTGAATATTGAATGACTCTTGCCCACCACCTAACTGGAAATGTTATTTGTCCCACTAATATTTACTGAGTCTTCTCTGTGGGACAGATATGATGCAAGGTTCTATAAATCCTCAGCAGAAACACAATAAAATTATTTTTCTACTTCATCATAAGCAGTCAATGGTCATTTGTCACCAAAAAAGAAGTATCAAATACTAGGAAATAGAGTTTCCTTCTACATAGCCCTTGTGTGATTTATAGGTTTCCTGTCTGCCACCTAATGTTGAGGTTCTGAATTATATCAAGCTAATGTTTTTACATTTGCACTTCTTACAACCTATAATGAGAATGGTGGCAAACGTAATGTTCTGACCGTCATCTGGCTTCATATGTGGAAAACTGAAAAGAAGGAAATAACTTTCAAGGTACTACCTTCTTCATTCATATACAAGTAATGCTAATCACCATGCACCTTGGAAGAAAACTCCTACAGAATCTGCCCGGTCTCCATTGGAAGCCAAGACTCTTAAAACATTCTACATCAGGGAAACAGGAATGTAGAGCTCAGAATGTGCTGGAGAAATGCCTTCCTGTCAGCAATTTTTCTCAGTTCACTGCTTTCTGGAAACCATTTTCAGGATCCCTTCTAGTAGTCATAAATGCATTCATTGAAGAGATTCGGGTCAGACACATCAAATTTCCTAAGTTTCTAACAGGAAAACTGAGATATTCTTTCCAAATGATAGGAAATGTGCCATCTGGGACAAAATTGGCTTCATTTAGAAAAAAGAAAGAAAGAAAGAAGAAGGAGGGAAAGAAAGAAAGAAGAAAGAAAGGAAGAAAGGGGAAGGAAAGAAGGAAGGAAGGAAGGAAGGAGAAAGAAAGAAAGGAAAAGAAAAGAAAGAGAAAAGACAAGGATAGATACCATAGATAGTCAGCTATTAAAGGAAGGGGAAAAACTAGTTTACCTTATTCACATCATCCTCCACAGGAAGCCTAAATTTAAAAAATTAGCATTTTTCTTTATTCCTAAATTATAAATTATTATTCTGGGTAAATAATTTATTGGCTTTTTTCCAAGGATGGATTAATCGTTCTCCATTTATTTATTCAGGTCCTTGAACAATTCAAGCTCTTACTTTACTACATGCTACAACTTGGTGCCCTGTGTATCTTTTTTTTTTTTTCAGAAAAGCATAAGAAACTTTATTCCTTAAGCTCTGTAAATAATATTTGCAGACACCAAACAAATATAAGTCATATTTTCAACATAGTGGTTTTGGCTCCTTGAAATTGCATTAGATTTTTATTTTTCCAGTTTTAAGGTATTCAGTTTATTTCCATCCTTATGGTCATGTTGTTCCTCATCTTCCTATCATTTTCACCATTCTCTGAAGATTGCTATCCTATACAGTACAATTGAGATAATTATGCCTACATCTCACTGTAGGGAGATGCCAGGGTTTAGCTCAGTTGGTAGAGTGCTGCTCTGTGCTCTCTGAGGCCCTAGGTTTGATCCTCAGCACCACAAAAATGGGAAGAGAATGTGGCAGCTCACGATGGAAACAATCCTAAACAATCTACCATTGAAAACCCTATGAAGAGTAGAGAAGCACTGACATGGTACTGGCCGTGGCACAGTGTCTGGGAGTGTTTCGTTCTATTGTACTCAGGGTGGCTGTGAGTTGGACCTGACTCAATAGCACCTAACAACAACATCTCACTATATATAGCTATTGCTATATGGTTCTCTTCACCTTTCCCTAAAAAAACTAGTATCACTTACTCAGCACTCATCACTTCTTTGGTGACTTTGTCTGACAATATCTAACTGAGGTCATCTTTCTAAAATGAACCGTTGACCCTGTTCTCAAATTTTACAGTCTTCCTAATTGCTTCTGTATTAGGTAATCCTCAGTCTTTTCTGAAACTCCTTAAAAATATGGCTGAAGTGTTACAAAAATCTCTGCTGTTGATTTGGTTCATGCATTGCTTTGTCTGCTGTAACAGCCATCCTGGCCCTTCCTGAGCATCTATCTCAAATGTGCCTCCTCTGAGAAGCCTTTCATGATTTGCCATTTGGAGATTATCACTTCCTTCTTTGAGTCTTCCACAGTATTTCTCTGTACCACCGTTATTATATCAACCTTATACAGCAGCATATTATACTGAATTATATGCTTAGTGGGTTTTCCCCATTTGTTTTGTTTTTGCTGCATTGGTTATACTTTAAAGACAAAGATCTCTACCTTTAGATCTCCTCCTCTCATGGAGAGACTTCAATTTTTTTAATTAATTTATTTCATTGACTTGAATCAGAGAATAGCCTACAAATTTTACTCTTTGTGAGTCTTGCAAATTCATTCTTCTGGGGATAATTCTTATTCTAAGAAACTAGTGTGGTTTGTGGTTTAGAGTCATGGTTTCAGCTGCCCTTAGGAAGAATGCAAAACAGCTGGTGTCCAAGGAACTCTGGAAATTAGTCAATAAACTAATTGTAGACTAGAATCCAACAGTGAAGAAATTTCACTTGTATATTTATAAAATTCTGTCTACATTACTACTTGTATGAAAAGACATTGTTTTATAAAGTTACATATTTTAAACAATGTGCTTTTTCTAAAGTCGTGGGCAATACAGCTAAAGAAAATATAGTAGAACCATAATGTGATTGTCAACACCTTGCTGTTCAAATTGCTTTTGCTTTATGTAGTCAATGGTACCCTAACATGACCAATATTTAAAAATCAAATTAATTTAAAATTTTTTTTAGATTTTATGAAAAATGGTAGTATTTTAGGTGTGTAGGATAAAATATGCCTGCAGCGGTAGCCCTGTGGCATCCGATCCCGTCAGATCTCGGAAGCTAAGCAGGGTCGGGCCTGGTTAGTACCTGGATGGGAGACCTCCTGGGCACACCAGAAGCTGTAGGCTTGGGAGAAGGACCTGGCAACCCCCTCCCAAAAAATCAATCTGCCATTGAAAACCCTACGAACAGCAGAGAAGCACTGACAATAGCGTTTCCCCTGTTGTACAGAGGGTCGCTATGAGTCGGATACCGACTCGACGGCACCTAACAACAACAACAACAACAACAGGATAAAATATTGTGACAAGAAAACTACTATAATATTTATAATACCATACAAATGGATGCTATATGAACACATAACAATTCACAGGCATTTCAATAAATAATAGCTGTTCATTGTCTTTATAGAAGGAATTTGACCAAGAAAATAAGATATAAAAATGAATAATCATAGACTTATCACCCCGAAAGCTTAAAACTTGGGTTAGTAAGAAATGCACAAATGACTATAAATCAAGTTTGATTGTGATGAAAGCAATATGGTGGACATGGAGGGCTAAAGTAATTTGAAAGGAGAAGTCCCATGTGGTTGTGGGTATGAGAAATATCATTAAAGGATTCATCATTCCTATATCACAAACTTGGAGGGTAGGATTACACAAAAAGGAATAACTTAAGGAGAGATTGACCTCAGAAAGAGAGAGAGAGAGAGAGAGAGAGAGGGAGAGAGAGAGAGGGAGAGAGAGAGAGAGAGAGAGAGAGAGAAATGGGCACTGTAAAAGACTCAGAGAGTTGTTGATGGAAGGGATTATGAATCAAGCTGGTGCAATTAGAACAAGCCCTGAGCCAAAGGCTGTCTTCCAGGAGACTCTTTCCGGGAGGGTAATTTGAATACACAGCTGGTGACTCAGAGACCAAGTATTTGTGAGGTAGTCATAGTGAAGGGTGTCTTAGGTTTTTGAGGTACCTAGTCCAGGTTAGGAACTAAACTAGCTTTCTAATTGCTCACAATCCAAATCAATGTGGAACAAGTTAAAATAAAGGTAAGTGTTCCATGGAGATGTATACTTTTCACTTAGTCTAGAGAATTAAGATCACTCACAGGCCATCCTCCAACCTCTAAGGTATGTATTATGTTATATTTCCTAGGAAATTTATCCATGAAGGATCCAGATGAAGTATGTCCATGGATCAATTGAGTCAGAGTCACTAAAGTGAGCACATTTTTGTAATTGAACTAATCCATTTCCTCACACCTCTGGGCCTTTGATCTTTGCTCTTCATTCTGCTAGTTCCTTTCCCTGCCTGCAGGCCATTCTCAGTGAGCTATTCCCTGATAAACCTATTAAGTACTGAAACCTTACCACAACCCACTTTACTTTTCTTCATAACCCTATCACCTCCTAATATACTATATAATTTATGTATTTATCTACTATTTGTCTCATTCCAACAGAGGGGTCAAGAATGTTTGTCTCTTTTATTCATGAGTGTATCTCTGGTGCTTAGTCTTAACATGTAACTAATGATCAATAAATATTAAATGAATAAATACATATGTGAATGAACTCTATGCTTAATATTTTCATGGATATTTGGCACAGTCCCTGTTTGGCTTTACAGATCATACTATTCTGGCTACCTTTTGTCATTACTTCCACTGAATTAAGGAAGGCTTATGATTATCTACTATACATAATTAGAATTATTTCTGATTTTTACAAAATAAGTCACATATAGGCATTCCTATGTTTGAGAACAAAATAATGAAGGAATGATAAATAAAATATGGATATTATACAATTTCACCTGGCATTTTAAGGGAGGAAACAAAGATACCCTAATATCTCCAGAGGTCTCTTTTAATGGGGATTTGCTAGCTCTAGTGAATAAAAGGGCTGGGATTTAGCTCAGTTGGTAGAGCGCCTCTCTGCAGCCTCTGAGGTTCCGAGTTCATTTCCCAGCACTACAAAAATGGGATAAGGACATGGCAATCCACTTCCGAGGCAGTCCCAAAAAATCAGCCATTGAAAACCCCATGAGGGTTGCTATGAGTCGGACACGACTTGACAGCACCTAACAACAACAAGAAAGTGAATAAAAAGACGCTCCCCAGCATGAGCATGGGCTTTGGCATCATACATCTAAATTCTAATTCCAGCAATACCATACATTATCCACACCACCTGGGCTTAGTCATTAACTTCTCTGGGTCTGATATCATTTGTAAAATGAAGATTACAATCTCAGCCTCACACAGAGAATATGAGCTTATCAAATGAGATCATCTATGGAAACAATTAGCAAAGGCCTTGGCAGTTAGAAGGAATTAAATAAATGCATGTGGAGTGAATTAATTCTTGATAAGTGGGGGGGAATATAACTAGAAAAAATGTGATTACTTTCAACCTATTTCTATGGTGTTGCACTGACCTCTATGCCTTTACTCATGGTGATCCCTCTGCCCTCATTATCACAAAATAGTGAATTGCATTATTTATTGATTGGTTATTGTAGGCATTACCATTCCCATTTTAAGAAAAACAATGGGGAAAGTGGGTCATAGACACATTGTGTAACTTGTTCAAGGCCATAAAGTCAGCAGCAGTCATGATTTGAACCTGGGTGAACTCTCTGCCAAAGCTGGCTCAGCAGTCTTGGGCCTCATCTTTGTCTGCATAGCAGTGTGATCCCTGCCAAAAATGATTCCCTAAGTTTATAATCTGGATGCCTTCTGCACTCCCAAGAGATCTAATACACATTTCTCTCATAATGTACAGTAATTTTTTAAACTTAATTTTTTCTATTTGTCCCTCTTCACATATCTAAATTACCCTCTAGAAATACCTCTTCTATATGGGCAATGATTTAGATCTTGAAAGGATTTTCACTAGATGCCTTTCACAGAAAGTTCAAAGAGATCCATAAATGCGAATGTTTATTGAACATCTATTTATCTGTGACTGTGGTCTAATTACGCCTCAACTTACACCTTGCTCACAATAGTCCCATATGCAGACATTACGTTTATCCTAATCTTAGAGATGATAAAAATGAAACACAGTGAGATAAAGAGTTTACACAGCTTGTATTCCAGAACTGGGATTTGAACTCAAGCATTTAGATTCCAGAGCCTATAATCTTAATCATGAAACCATATTGTCCCTCACCCACAAGGATTGATTATATCTTCCTTTTCTTTACGAATCCTAAGAAAAATGCATTTTTAGAGTCTAAGTTGAGGCTCTGTGATCTATGACTCTCTTACATTACTTGGCAAGTTTATTTTTCCTGTGACATTTGTGTCTGCAACTGGTCAAACCAAAAAGCTTATTTATTTAAAATAAATGAATTTAGAATCTGAAAGAAATCTCAAATTTTAGTTCAACACTTATAAAATTGTTAATGGTACCACCTCCCCCAACTCCAATAATGAAATGCCATATTGGTAGTCTGCCTTTTCTTAAACAGGCTCCACACCATGCTCCTATAAAGCACAGGACTTTAAATCATAACCTTACATAAATTTAAAACCAAAAATAAACTCCAACAAGACCCTTTCCTTTTAAATACCAATCTAATTTTTTTTACTCCCTAAGTAAAATGATTTAAACATAGAAAGTCTATTTTTGAGAGAGCAAAGAATGTGCTCATGGCAAGTCAGAACAGTGTGCAAGTGCACTGGCTTTGCTGTTATCTGAACGACAAAGCATTAAATCACAAGGAAGAAAGAGTCAGCATGTTCTCTTAGGATACAAATAGATTAGCCTCAGTGAGAGCTTTGTCCAAGAAAGGGAAGAGACACCTACCCAGGAATAAATCATACACATGAAACTGGTAATTTCAAGAAATATTTTCATGAAACGTTTTAGCTGATAAATATAACTATTAGATTCAGAAAGCACAGGAAAAATTTCCATGTGATATTTTTTTTAAAGTAGACCTTCCAAATGTGATCAGTCAACATACCCCAACCTTATGTCTATGTTCCTTATACAAGATGTGGTTCATTGGTGGTTATGGAATTCACAGAAGAAAAATCTATATAGATTCTCCTCTCCCCCCACACACATATACATAGACACACACTTTAACTCTACGATGTTAGAGTATTGAACATTATTAAGCACCTAACTACCTTTCATAAGTTAAGATGTGTGAAAAGCACATATTCCTTGACACAAACACTTGTGGTCTCTTTAGGTCCTTCTTGCATACAATCAAAGCTTTCCACTTAGAATGCAAAGAAAAAAGATTCCCTCTTACCATATATTCCATGTTTGCTGCCGGTGGGAACACTTTGCCCCGAATTTGATTATGATAATCAAGAATAGCGATCATGTCGTTCTGCGAAATGTAGCGCTTCCGCCTGGCTTTGGGGATATCCGCAGAGTCTAGTGGTGCGTTTAGAGCTGCTTCAATATCAGTGAAATTATTGGCTGGCGGAGATGAGTCAGTGGAATTGAGTAAGACGACGGTACTAGCAGCTTCCCAGAGAAGGGACAACAGGAGCGCGCGGCTGACGGCAGAGATTGCTGTCATTTTGAGGGGTGGAGAAGAGACCACCACCGAGTTTACTTTGCTTTAAAGCAGAAAGGTAGAGTTAGGGTCTTTGAAAGGAAAATAGGGTCAGAGGATATGAATTTACAAAATCAACATCTGAGAGCTTTGCTTGATTCAACTTTTTCCAAAAACCCAAACAAATGTTGAACTCCAGCCCAGGAGACACCCTGTAGTAGAATCTCTACTCATTTTGCTGTATCAGGAGGCAGACCCCTGTGAGAAACTTCCTAGAGCTAGGAAAAATTAAGCAGCATGACCACTAACCCTACAGTGAATGTGAACCATTTGCCCCAAGTGACTGAACTACAAAAATGCATGGCTGCACATTTGTTTTTAGTGGGAAATCTTTAGGGATTGAAGTTCACCTTGAAAGTACAGAGAAAAATACATCACAGGTTACAACAGAGATTGTGCTGGTAATGTCTCCCAGATATATATGTATACCAAATGATAGAACACATACAAAAAATTAGTATAGTAATCCAATCTCATTGCTTTAAAAATGTGAGCTAGTTTAAAATCAATGCATGCAATATAAACTTGTTGAGCCAAATAGCTTACCTCTGTACAATGCCAAAATGAATATACTGTTCTTCCAAAAATTTAAAGTTCTTTGCTATGTTGTAGCATGAACTCTTGTAAGAGGAGTGTGTCTTATTACAAGCTTGCTGAGAGCAAAAGCCTGCAAGGTTTGAATGCTGCTGGCTACAGGAGCAGCTAACAGCTTTTATATGTCACAGTTTGCAACGTCCAGAAAGGGCAGTCTTCTTAGGGTCTCTCTTAGCCAAAATCAAAGGGGAGGGGTTTTGGATAAAAAACAGTGATTGGGTGGCAACCTTTTTATGTGGGTGGTGAGGAAATTGAGTCACACCCACAGCTTACAAAGTACAAACCATAAAAGACAAACCCCTTTTTCTCTGGGCTTCTACCTTTTCTGTCAGTGGTTAATTTTTCTCATTTAATGTTTTCTAGTTCCTGGTTCCCATACAAGAAGGAGGAAAGAAAGAAAAAAGAAAGGGGGACAAAAGACTGTGGATTCTTGAAAACACAGATGGCTAAGTAACAAGCAGTACATTTTTAAAGACAGTAAATGACATAGGAGCTGAAAAAAGAAAGCTGACATTAAATCAAGAGATCAGCTCACACAGTTAATCTGGGTGGCCACAAATATGATTCAAGAGGAATGCCAGACAAATCAATAGTAGCCAAAGTATAGCATAGGATATTAGGATAATAGATGCTCAAGTGGTTATGCTCTGTTTCCATGGTGCTTTATTCCTTTAACATACACTTACTCTCCTTCTCTCTCATTTCACCTTTCCTCCTTTTTCCTCTCTCTCTAACAAAGTCAGCAAATTACCTACCTTTTACCTTCCTTGTGTAAAATGTGAACAGAGAAGATCACAGCCCATGACAGCAGCCAAGAAAACATCTGTTTCAAGTTTAGAAGCATATAGTTGAAATTTTAAGCAGAGAAGAGCTGAGCTTTCCAGGAAGAGTATTGGAGGGCACAGCACAGAGACTATGAAGAATTTATCAGTAGCAACAGTTAGAGTGCCTTGTTTGCACAATGCTATTGGAACAAAATTGGTGTCAGGCAAAGCAAGAGCCAGGAATGTAAATATTATTGTAAAAAGATCCTTAGAAAGTTCTAAAAAGATCCTTAGAAAGGTTAGTTGTCATGATATTATTAATAAAATATAGACCATCTACAGATAGAACCAACAAGTGTCCTTGAAAACACACACTGTTTAACTTAACATAGACTGACATGTTCAGCTTGCTAACGGGATTATCTCCGCAGGTTTCAGCAGGAGAAGCACTATGTGAATTTACAATCATCAGAAATGATGGTCATGTGGCACATTGGCCCGGGGGCCAAAGTTCCTCGGATATATTCCCAGTTGAATCACCAGCAGCATGTGTGGCCTAATGCATCCTCTTAACTCTTCATTGATGTATTTAGCAATGAGAGGAAAAAGGTATGTGCTCAATGGTGAAACAGACTTTATCAGATTCCTTAAGAGGGCAGTAAGGTGTTGGAAAACAGAAGTACTTCTGACATTCAAAACACAGTGATGAGACACAGACATGGATAGTAATGACATGTATCAGAGTTCCGGTGTTGCCATTTTTTGATTCACAGAAGAATTAGCTGAGTATTCAGCAGCTAAGTACAGTGAAATCATTTTAGGAAAACTCAAGTTGCAATATGGAAACCTTTAAGTAAAGAATTAACTTGGTAAAATTGAAAAGGTAAGAACACATACAAACACAGAAGGTGAGCTGGAATAAAAGAAACATCAGAGCCTCTGAACAGAATGTACACAGCTGCTCACAGCTGTGGGTTTTTAACTGGAGCTGTCCAACTAGGGTCTCAGCCCTTCAGAAAGCACTTGTGGGTGCATAGACTCATCTTCAAAATGTAGTAGTAAAGATTTCTGGTCAAATAAGAGGTAGGATAAGATACTCTGCTCTATGATTCCTGGACTTTATGAGAAATTAGTGTCAGGACAGATGAGTCTATACCTTTTACATATCTCAGACAGCTGCTGAGCAACCATACAGAGAACAGAAAGGTTTTTGGTGCCTACAAGCAGGCATGAGCCTTTCTTTCTCCAGGGTAGGTGAGTTCTTTCCTAGACTCTCATAAGAATCAACTGTTACCTTCAGGATTACCCTTTTTGTCATATACACAAAGAGATATTATCCACTCCTTGCAGTTTAGCGTGGGGAACTTCCATAGAGATGAAAATATGATCTTTGTGAGACATGTCCAAACCATAAATGGATTTCCTTTAAAAAGGTTTGGAAGGATAGAGGAGGAGACAGAGAAAAATGAAATTCTTTAGATAGACCTAAATAAAAGATCACTTCTTCGAGTCCAATTACATAAAGGCAGAGCTGATAGTTACTTAATCCTGAGACCCTGAGGCATGTCAGTGATTTCAGATGTCTTTCAACACACATGGATTATATTGTGGAATTTCAGACTATTAAGGAAACTCACAAGGTTACAGAATCATAAAAGAAAAGACCTGGGGGAGGAGAGTTAAGAATTCTGTTTCCAAGCAGACATTATTGCCAGAAGTATTTGAAATGCTTTGGAAGTAATTTTAATTTGAAAATACTTGCAAAATTAAGAGGCATGCATCCAAGCTGTCAGTAAGAGAACTATTAATGAACAACTAACAATGAGGTGGTTCTTTATGAGAGCTCTTCTTGAAAAAGACCACTGACATGTTTTGAAAACTTTAGGGGACTGCTTGCCAACAGACAGAAATGGAATGCAGTTATATTGCTGAGAAGAAATATGTATACAATTAGCAGCACCTTGAAACCTGTGGGAAAATGATTGGTATTTTAAAATAGAAATCAGATGAATTATTAACATCTCAGAATGGCACACCTGCTTAAGATTCTTTGAAATATGTATGTGTGTATGCACACGTGTATGTGCACACACATTGGACGTAATTTTATCCTGATGCTTTCTAGTCAAATGTGTTCCATGGACTAGGAGTATTGAATCATCTGGGAGCTTATTAGACATGCAGAATTTCAGGGACCACCCAAGATCCATTGAATTGAATCTTCATTCAAATGATTTATATGTACACTTAAGTTTGAGAAGTATTATTTAAATCACTTTGTTTTCAGAAACTTAGAGACACAACTTACTACACACATACCCTTGAATAAGCTTCTCCTAATCGCTGTCCTTATCTTCTTCCTCCTCCTCCTTCATGTCTTCTCCAAGGCAAAAGAACCAGGACTTTGAGAAGGAACTCATAGTAAGGGTAGCAGCCTTCTTGTCTCTGATGATGTACTTATTACAGGTGTTCTTTTAAAATAATTCAGTAAATCACAGGATGATGCTGAATTAACTATGTACTGTTGTTGTTAGGGGTCATTGAGTTGGTGGCTGACTCATAGCGATCCTACATACAACTGGAAAAACACTATTGTTAGTGCTTCTCTGCTATTAATAGGGTTTTCAATGGCTGATTGTTTTTTGGGAGTGGGTTGTCAGGCCCTTCTCTCAAGCCTACAGTACCTGGTGTTCCCAGACAGTCTCCCATCCAAGTACTAACTAGGTCCAACCCAGCTTAGCTTCTGAGATCTGACAGCATCCAATGCCACAGAGGTATGACTGCAGGTTTAATGAAAGGTGGAGGCTGCAAAAATGGAAAAAGATTTTGGTGTCTATATTTCCACTTATAATGTTATTGAACTTATTGAATTCATTGGACTCAGAAAATGTGCATAGTAAATTTGTAAAGTATTTTTAAATGTTGAGCCCTCTGTCTAATATTACATATTGTACATACATGTAATATATACCATAAATTATAGTATTGTACCAATATACAATATTATGTAGTTGCAATATATATTATGTACTCATATAATATGTAATTTTAATATGAAATACCAAAATGCTGCATTTTTAAAAGGTTTGAGATGACATTAAATATACTTGAAATGCCATCTATCCATATAATTTATTTTATTATATTACCATATATTTTGAAACTGGAATTAAGTATCTGTATTTTAACCCACAATCATGTCATTTTTTAAAATTTTTCTTGTAAAAAGTGATTAGGGTACATGCCTGTAATCCCAGAAACTCAGAAGACAGGCAGATAGCAAGTTCGAGGCCAGAGGCAGCCTGAGTAACTTAAACTTTGTCTCAAGATTAAATAAATAAATAAATAAATAAAAAGACAATGATTAGGAACTAAATATCGCATAATGATGTTTGCATAATTATTTCAATTTCCATGTGTTTGTTTTTCCCTAGTAGAAACACACTTAGGTTTTCTACACTGGAGAAGGCCTGCAGCCGTAGCACTGTGGCTTCTGATCCCATCAGATCTCAGAAGCTAAGCAAGGTCGGGCCTGGTTAATACTTGGATGGGAGACCATCTGGGAAAACCAGGTGCTGCAGGCTTGGGAGAAGGACCCAGCAACCCACTCCCAAAAACCAATCCGCCATTGAAAACCCTATGAATAGCAGAGAAGCACTGATAATAATGTTTTGGCTGTTGTACATAGGGTCGCTATGAGTCGGATACCGACTCGACAGCACCTAACAACAACAACAACAACCCACTGGAAAAGCATAAAAAATTAATAATATTAAGTGTAACCAAACATGAACTTTCTCATTGAAACATCAGCCTGAAAAAGTATCCTTTTAAGTCCTTGAGCCAGCTTGATTCTAAAATAAACAATTTATAATCTGATATAATAAAGGATAATAATTCAGTGGAATATTTAATGTAAGTGTAAAAGAAAAATGTTTTACAAAAAAATCTCATGATGATGGTGAAAGAATCAATCTGGGAAAAGTTTGCTAATAGCCTAGAGAACAGCCAGTTCAGATTGGAACAGAAGCAAAAAGAGCTCCAACATAGGGTTTCCCTGTAGAATTGGTAGATTTCATGATATTTTAACACATTCAGATTATATTTATAAAGTATTATAGAAGAATGAAGTATAATCATAAAAAAACTATGTGCCTCTACTATGATATTTTATATATACCTAATAATAGAAACAACAAATGGTCTTATAACTGAGGTACATGAAACTATTCTATTGGGAGGATGACAAAAAGAGAAGTGTAAATTTATGTTTATTGGGGAGGGAGTGGGGCTTGAAAAAGAGCTAAATACTCACCTGCTGTTATAGGATTATATAAATTGAGTATGAAATAACAAATTATCCCAATCTTATAAGTTAAAACAATAGACTTGTATTACCTTACACAATTTCTGTGTATCAGGACTTTTGGAGCAGCTTACCTAATTCTTCTGGTACAGGATCTCTCATAAAGTTGCAATCAAAATATATTAAAATATCATAAAGTTGCAGTAAAGACATTGGCTTAAATGAGAATGGAGGATTAGCTTCCAAGACAGCTTATGTACATGGCTGGCCAGAAGAGATTCTTCAAATAGCAATGCATTTGAATTGCTGTCAGTACAATAGCCAGTTTCTCCTGCGTTCTTCAAGAAAAGGATTACAGATCAGTGGACCTCTCCATAGAGCTGATTGATCATCCTCACAGTATTGAAGTTGGCTTCCTCCCGAGTGAATGACCCAAGTGAGCAGGGGAGATGAAATGTGTTCCACAGCCTCACTGTGGAAGTCAACACTGTGCCAAGTACATGATCTTTTTATGTTTGAGCCCATTGTGCACAATCATTTTCACACCATCTTACTGGTGACACATGTCACTCAGTTCTATTTAGTGTGGGAGGGGACTAAACAAGGCCAAGAATCAGTAACTGGGAATTATTATGGGTCATCTTCAATGGTGACTCTCACAGAGAAGTTTTGGAAAATAGCTTTTTATTTCTTTAGATCAAGAAATATGCATTTTACTTAAAAAGATATTACTAACTGCCAAAAAAGAAACTATTAAAAGAGACGAAAATGATAGCTTGTGAGGGGAAGAAAAGTAGGTGGGAGTGAGTGATATGGGATTATTGTATGTTTTATTTTAATTTTATAAAGCTACTTCCCCCACACATCTTTCAGGGTTCCAGAACGAGAACCCAAGAGACCCACGTCCAGGCAAGCTGCATGAGAAATCTTGCTCTTCCCCCAGAGTACGAACCCTGCCCTATGTTTGAGGACAAGAATGCCAGAAAGACTCAGGGACCTTGATTAGACTGAACTAAGTACAAAATTTTATTCAAGTATAGTTGGAAGCCCCAAGTGTCTATCAATTTGTTGTTCTGTGGGGGCTTCCACATGTTGCTGTGATGCTGAAAGCTATGCCACTGGTACCTCAGATACCCACAGGGCCACCCATAGTGGACAGGTTTCAGCTGAGCTTCCCAACTAAGACAGACTAGGGAGAAGGACCTGGTAGCCCAACCCCAAAACAATTAGCCATTAAAACCTTTATGCCAAAAAATGAGTCCTCCAGGCTGGAAGGCATTCAAGAAACTACCGGGGAAGAGTTGCCTCCTCAAAGTAGAGTCAACCTTAATGACAGATATGGAGTAAAGCCCCTGGGACCTCCTTTTGCTGATGTGGCATGACTCAAAATGAGAAGCAATATAGTGGCTGCAACAATGGGCTCAAACATAAAAAGATCATGTACTTGGCACAGTGTTGGGTAGTGTTTCATTTTGTTGTACATAGGGTCGCTCTGAGTTGGACCCAACTCGATGGCACCCAACAACAACAGAGCTACTTGACTTTTAATATTATATGTATTTCCAATCTAATTAAAATAAAAAATTAAAATTTATTTTGTAAACAGTACATGTTACAACATGTTTACTGAGCAAGTAAACAGATGATAGAGCTTGAGATGCAGATAAAATGGAAATGTCATTTGAGTCTTTCTCATTGTGTTTAGTTATCTTACAGAAATTTCTAACAGAAGTCTTTAATCTTAATAATTCAATAGTTTTACTCTTAGAATAACCCTTCTATGTGTTAAACAATTCTTATCTACCTTCCTTATCCTACAGAGTTTGAGGTTATGTTTTTATCTTCCAGTTCAATGGAAGAAATGAGGTCCTGAATTAACATACATATTGTAGTTGCTCCCATGAATACTTTATGGTCCTGGATAAAGAGAGGTAGCTTTAACTATTTGGCTTTCTAATCAGTCCTTGCAATGGGCACACAATTTACTTACTACATCCTTAATAAATCTTGGAGTATAAATCCAAGGGTTCTGCAAGGATAAAAATATCTAGTGAATCAAGAAGAATCCCAAAGCAGATCTAGATTCCATTGGTCCTTGGACTGTGTCCACCCTGAAGGACAAGTGTACAGGAACTCTTCAAACAGCTACTACATTTAGGCCAGTTGAGATCTGTGTTGTTTTTCACTAAAAGGACTGTTCATCCATTGGGCCTTAAGAGACCTGAAAAACTGTATAATTTAATTTATAATCACCTGTCTCCAGAAGGTGTGCAAAAATCACATTCATACTGGGAAACAGCAAAATTCTGGTATGGAATATTTTTATTATATCTGGCAAAACACGTGATGAAGCATAAGTATCTTAAAGGCAGATAGTTGGAGTACAGATATGGCTGTGGGTCATATAATGGAGAAAAAACGTTTTGGATGTTGGGACCATCCAGAAATCACATGGTTGCCCAATAGAGATAGTAAGCCCTTAGGTTCTACTCTAGCTTATGTTTAGGATAAAATCAGTGCTGAAAAATAAGGACAACACAGACATGAAACAAGGGCAGAAAATTTATTTTCTTTGTGCTAAGAATATGACACAATAAATCTCAATAGGATGTCTATGTAGTGGTCAAACAGAGAGTGTTTTAACACACTTATTCATGGAATCATTTCAGAGTTTGCCTATAGTAGGCATCCCAAAGATGTTTGTTAAATTTGATAAATAAACAAATGTTATATCAGCATAGCCTTTTTTCTAATCTAGGACCTGGGCCCACAGCCACAATAAACTTGGGCTGTCCAAAAGCCATCTGCACTCTGGCCAGAGTCATCAATTCTCTTCAGTCCTTTCACTGTGAAAAAGGTCTCCTCAAACTTTGTGGGAAAGTCCCATTAGCTGCTCAGTATAAACTGATAAATGAACATATAGGATGATGACATTAGGCTATCTCATGCTTCCAGGCAGACTATATGTCACAGAATACATCATTTGTCATTCACAAATACCATGATTAGAGGTGTGCAATGAAATGGCTTTTGTGAAGGGCAAAGGAAAGAGCATTAAGCATTAAAATCTCATGAAAATGTGCCATTCCTAACATTCAATAGAAATCTCTTTCTAGTAATCAACATTCACAAAAAATTCTGCTGAGTAAAATTATATATAATGAGTTAATATTTTAAAAATAAGAAACTTAAATGATGATTATTCTTCCCATAAATGATAGTCCCAAAAGCCTATCTGCCATTATGGCCCTAAGGAAGAGATACAACTAATCTACCCACTAATGTCATCCTGAGTAACAGGATAGAAAAGAAATCCCAAATGACTGAGCATTTAACCAACAGAGACTGAGTTAACCAATGAGAATCTGAGATTCCCTCTTTTGGCAAAGTTTAGGTATATCTGGCCCCAAATCCTCCTTGACTAGTCCTACCAGACTATAGGGAAAGATAAGGAGTAAAATGTTTTGGGAATAATCTTGAGTTTTGATGTATAAGCTTTCAAATATACCTCAGATATTTACATAGGATTGTTTGTAGGACCTAACTAAATTATCTACATGTTACATCTAGATGAAGCAAAACCAACAGACAGCCCCGCTTTTGAAACACATTTGTTTTCGTCTGTTGCAATATTGCTGTCACTGATTTATACATTGGCCCTATGCCTACAGTGATAAAGTGTTAACGGAAAGGAAAAAAGTGCTGCCTCATTGATTCCATGTACATTGTTAAGGGTATTATCAAACACATCATTCAGTGTTTCCAGCAGATATTTTGGCATGAAGACTTTTTTCCCTGTAGGTAATAGAAACAGCTTCATTTCTCCTACAGAGTTTGTATATTTTTTTTCTTATGATCATTACAAACCATGCGATGGGTTGTGTTTCCCATCCACTCAGTCAACAGAACACTGATAAACAATTTCAGTGTTTACCATTGGTTGATTCTAAGATTGCATATCTACATATCCTTCTGGTTTTATGTCCCCAATCTATTTGTGTTTTTCTTGGCTATAATTTTAAACTATTGCTTTTTCTTTAATATTGTTCTTATTTTTACAAGTGACCCAGTACTCTTTAATGATAAATAGTGATAAAAATAATAGCTCCAATTGCATATTGAGACTTCCTATGATAAAGAACTCTTCTAAAATGAAATTTCATCCTCATAATGATGTACAATCTATGAGGATATTTCCATACATTTCTGCTTTACTGCTTAAAAAAGTGAGGTTTGGCAAGATTGTGCAATTTACTCAAGTTCACGAATACAGAAAATGTTTAAGCTGGGATACAACCCTACATCTGAGGGCAAAGCCTGATCTCCTAGTTGCCATTGTATACCACCAATTTGGAGCAAATTGAGGTTTACACAAATAAATCATCAACCACTAAATAATTATTAGCCTGGTGCAATGCTTCATGACTATAATCTCAGCTGAGGGAGGAAAATCACAAGTTCAAGGTTGGAGACAGTCTGTGTAATTTAGCAAGACTCTGACCCAAGATAAAATAAATAAAAATAGGCTGGGAGTGCAGCTCAATGGTGGAGTTCTTGCAAAGTATGTGTGAGGCCCTAGGTTCAACCCTCCAGTACCACAAATTGATATTTAGTCCACTGTTAGTTACTAAAGATAACAACAACAATAAAATATCAATCAATCTATGCTCCTAAGGCATTTACACATTAGTTGTGGAAATAAGATACATACAGTGAACTATTAAAACTATAGAAGAGAAAGTATAACTCAACATGTTCGTTTATTAAATAATACAAGACAGTCATCTGTACATTTTTAAATGGAAGGAAATCTGCAAATATTAAATTAATTAGACATTTCTTCTCAGGAAATAGAAATTAAATTGAATCTGAAAGATGCTAAAAATAAAATGATCAAAGTGAAAACACAGCCCTCTGTGTAAAAGAAAAAAGAAAGTTAGAAATTAAGCCTAGAGACAAAAATAAAAGATAGAACGTTATGGGACAGTGAGTAGATATAGCCAAGGGATGGAATTTAATATGTAGGTTGATAATAAGGTTTAAATGTTTAAAACTTCTAAGCCTAGATGCTTGGAAAAAAATATTTTTGGCCAAGAATTTGGTAAGAAAATCCTATTTGAGAAGTAAAATGAGAAACTTAATTTGCATGTGTTGAGTTTGAAATGATATACAATTGAAAATATCAAGTTGTAGAGTTGGAGCCATTGTACTGGTAGTTGGGTAAGAGTCAAGATTTATTGCCCTGGGACAGAGGAGAGGAGGACACAGAACATACTGCAGGTCGGGTTATGTCCAAAGACCAATCAGCACCATAGAATTAGTTAAAGTGAATAAGTTAGTATGTTTTTTAAAGCTAGGCAATGAAGCAGGTATAAAATTTAAGTCTACACAGATAAGAGGAAGAAGTTGAAGTAATCTAGGGAAACAAAAAGCAAATCCAGAGTATACAATCTCTCATTTGAGGCCCCAAGAGCTAGCTATTGGTGAGTGGTTAGAGAAAAGTGTGTGCCGTTGGAGGTAAACAAAGTCAGAATCCCATGAGATTTTGTAGGGTGTGATCACAGCAAAAATTGCTGGATTTCTCAACAATATTCACAATATTCTTTATCATGGTCATTGTCATTAGGTGCCATCAAGTCGTGTCCAATTCATAGGGGTGCTCATAGGGGGTTTTCAATGGCTGATTGCTTTGCGATTGCCTCAGGAAAGGATTGCCACATCCTTCTTCCATTTTTTCGGTGCTAGGAATGGAACCCAGGACCTCAGAGAATGCAGAGCAGCACTCTACCAACTTAGCTAAATCCTAGCCCCTAACAATATTCTTAGAAGATGCTAAATATAGATAATCAATCTCCAAAATAGAACCCCCAGTAAAATCCCTGCAAGTACACTAGATATTTAAGGGAGGGGATGGTGTAGAAAGAAATATCATATAGATCAGAGAAGAGTCCCTGGAAAATGAAAAGAGTTAGGAAATAAAAAGAAGAAAATCAAGGGAAGTAGATGAAGGAATGGGTAAGAGAAGGACAGGAAGTACACTGGCATGTTTATAAGGTATGACTATACACATTATGTTCCACTCTATCTTATCAGCAGTTAAAGATTACATTAAAATAAGTAAACATATTGAGCTATGTAATGTGATATGCTAGAAAATAAAGGTCTAGACTATTTTAAAGACATCATTGTGTTGGGCTGATGCTCCATGGATGTAGACTGACTGATAAAAATGCATGTTTTGAAGAAATACCAAGACTACTAACCATATAATCTCCTCTCTACCTACTGTAGTGTAACCTCTTACCCTTTCATGTTGGAAATGTGCAAATTTAAGAGTCCCTAATAAAATGGCCAACAAATACAAAGCAAATATGCACAAAAGGTCAATGTTAAAAACATTTATAATACCTATAAGCAACTTTTAATTTCTTTTCCCATCAACACACTGATATCATAAACTGATTCTACCCATACACACCTTGAAAGCCATAATCTGCCCACAAGGATCTCTTCAAACTCACCCAAACTGTCCTTAGCTTGTAACTGACTTTATGCCTCAATCTTCTTAGAGCAGAGGTCCTTAAACTTTAATATTTATCAAAATTGCCTGGAGGCATTGTTAACAAATACATTGATGGTCTGGATTTTCTCATTTAGTAGCATTTGAAGGCACTCAAGAATTTGCCTTTATAACTTCTTCTCAGATGTTGGTGATACTATTGATCCGGGGACTATGAGAATGACTGGCTAAAATAATATAGTTTTGTGTGGTTATAGCCACTAGATAATATCACACTTATCTCCTTAACTAGGTAATAAGGTCAAAATAAGACTATGTATTGTCCATTTCTCAACTCCCATGGGCTGGCCACTACTTAGTTACAATAACAAACATGGGCCAAATGAATAAATGGATGAATTTATTTTCATTTCTATTTCAGCACTGCTCTTTTCTTTGTATGTCTATCCCTTAATTTAGTATTTCTCTCTCCCTATTCTTACAGAAAGTACTATTTCTTCTCCTCTTAAAGGTAGATCATCAAAATTGCAACCTTAATTCCTTGAGTATCTAGAATACATAATTACAAAAGTACAACAGCTTGTTTCTATAACTATCTCTTCCCCTTTCAGGAATTCTGGTATTTTTTCCTACATTTTTACTTTCCCCAATCAAAATCTGTGCATTTTCTGCTCTTTTCAGGACAGTTTTTGAGTATTGTTTCCTACCACTTATCTACTCTCTCCCTTTTACCTTTGGTATGTATCCTTTTGTCTGCCCTAAGTCTCAGGCCTTGGGCTCCTTATCATTCAACAGTACTTCTTGACAAAAGCTGTCTGGAAGTCTTTGTCCTCAGACTGAATCTCCCACTCCAATCTTAACCTCACATTATTTATTAACAAATACTATCTTTTTACTAAATAAGTTCAAACACAACAATGCCAGGATAGATGAGCTGATATATATATGTATGTATATATATATGTTGTTGTTGTTGTTGTTAGGTGCCATCGAGTCGGTATCCGACTCATAGTGACCCTCATAGGGTTTTCAATGGCTGAATGCTTCGGGATTGCCTTGGGAGTGGACTGCCAGGCCCTTCTCCCATTTTTGCGGTGCTGGGAATTGAACTCGGGACCTCAGAGACTGCAGTGCAGCGCTCTACCAATTGAGCTAAATCCCAGCCCGTTATATATATATATATATATATATATATATATATATATATATATATATATATATATATATATATGTATATATATAATAAAATAGTTTTTTAATCTCTATGTCTTTATTATCGTCACCATTGGTCTCCTATTCATTTCTACCATATAATGTAGCCAAAAGCTACTAATTTTCCCTTGAAAATTCTGCATATGCACTTATCCATGTCCATCTAGACTTTTGTCACCTCCTCTTTGGCAAAGGTGATGATATGGGATGTGTAAATAAATGCATAACAAACTACTTGACTTCAATTTTTTCTAAAGCCTATGTAACCAGCCTATTGTTAGCAAATTTCTTAAATTCCCTTACATCTTACTATTCCTCTATTTAAAGTTTCAAAAAACTCCTACTCTTTAGATATGAATCCTTCTTTCTCTGTAATGCTATCCATCCCTATTTCCCATTAATAGCAGGCCAGTGACATCACTTGTCTTAATATGAGATAATGCGCAGTGTTCATTGTAATCTCTGGAGCTTCACTCTAGATGTCTCTATAATATCACAAACCCACTCCTCAGCACATATCCTCTCTGTGGGCTTCCTAAATTACTTGGACACATGGTCTCAAGTCCTTTATTTTCAGTTCCTATAACAAGATGAAGAAGTTCAAACCAATATTTATTTCACTTCCTTGATGTATCCTACAACTGATGCCATTCTACATTTAGCTAATTACTTTATTACCACTTCTCTGTATTATTTGGATCAATCTTCTAACTACCACACAACCATATATCACTTGTACACAACTCCATAGTACCTAGAAAAGCAATTTTTACATACTATGCATTTTTTGGTTGATGTGTTATTTAGATACCTAAGAGGTAAAAAGAATGCAGCTTACTGTGTAGTAACAATCACAGTATGAGTGGGAATAAAACTATAAAAATGTTTCAGTTGTGTTTAACAGAAACCTTTAAAGCCTTGTCTTTATTTGCAATACTGGGGATTGAACTCAAGGTCTCTTCTGTCTAGGTGAGCACTCTACCACTGAGCTACATCCTCGGCCTTAAAACTTAGATGAAAATTGCCTTTTTAAAAAAAGTAACTGCCTCTTTAACATTTGAGATCAAATTGTCCAGTACAAACCATGATGTGTCATATCCATCTCTGATTAACCAGAACAAAGAGAACAATTTCCCAACCTTGTGGTGGGAAAGTCACCCCATATTACCCACTTTCTTGTAAGTTTCAGTTGTCTATTAAGGAGATTTTTCTTATGTGTACATACTCCCACTACAGGGTAACATCAGCAGTGTAATTCTTTAACTCCTTCAAGTTTGTATACTTGGCAGAGTGCCTCCTGTTCAAGCCAACTTTTCAAGGATCTGAAAAGTAACAAGTGGTACCCAAAAGCTGGAAGGCTTTATAATACATGCACACAATTTTTTTTTCTTTTCCAGAAGATGGTGGCAATTAACTCATAAGACATACAGTAAGTTCTCCTTTTTCTTTTTACCTAGTCTTAAAATATCTCATTTGTTCAAGTACCTGCCTCACATTTACTATAGCTTTCCCCTGTGTTTTGAGGAGAATGTGAAAGGCTACAGCAAGGCAGCTGAAAAAGTACAGATTCTGGAAACATACAGCCATATTCCATTATGCACCGAGCTCCATGGCCTGCCAGTTCCAGAGGTGTCAGCAAATTACCTTTTTCTTAAGCCTAAAATTATTTTCTCTTTGAAAGAAGGATAGAAATCTCCTTCACAGAGTTATGAAAATTAAATTAAATAACCTACTGAAAACATTTAGCACACTATTAGAGAGAGAGAGAGAGAGAGAGAGAGAGAGGGAGAGATTTAGGGCCTATCTGCTTGTGCTCAAGAACTTTGACAAGAGGGAGGAAATTGTGGGCATGGGGAAGTGGAGAGCAAAGGATGAAGAAAAGAGAAAGTCCAGATATTTGACGAAAGAGGAATGAAGCATATTATTAATTTTTTCTCACTTAAAAATATATATGATTGAGAAGATGATCAAAAAGACAGTAATAGAATTACATCTTTGAAAAGTATGAATTAAGTGTACTAAAAGAAGAATCAAAAGGAAATGGCTATCTGTAACTAAGGTATGCAGCCTCCCACAACTTCCATGGATGCCATCGTCAGCCTCAGCATCAGGTGGTCAGACCAGCCACCATAGGTACATATGCCAAAGCCTGAAAAAAGTTTCAGATTTGGAAAGGGGGCAGAAAGAGCCCTCAGGGAGAGAGTAAATAGAAATGTGTAGGGCAAATGAGCAGTTACAGGCAATAAAGAGATTGAGTTGGAACATCTGTGAAATCCCAGATGGCTAGACATGTCCGTGAGGTCTTGATGTCACACTGTCCCAGCACATTGAGTAACACTTAGAACTGGACAAACCCAAATGTCCTTGGTCTTTTCCTTGCTTCCTTTTCCCACCAATAGTGATTGGCTCTGTGCTTACAGAATATCTGTGCATCATCTGAGCTACATTAATCCATCGAATGATGCACTTGTTCAGAAAGAGATACATGTGACTGTTCAACTGCTCAGGCCAAATTCAGAGGGTGCCAAGTAAGATCCACTTCAACAGATCATAATTTATACTGGCAGCTGGACAAACAAAAGCAGAGTGACGCATGAACCAGCTTAAGAAAATTGCCAATCCTCCACCAACTGCTTGTTATATTACTCTTAACTGTTTCTAAATAGGTCAGTTAGAATAACATCATGTGGGCCATAGTAAGTCAGAAAAAAAATAAATGTCACTTTTAGCAAGTTGAATTCTTCCTCTAAATGCCTTCACTTTGATTCTTTTATTTAACCATCATTTGGCTGAAGGTAAGAAGCAAAATTATCATGGTTTTGTAGTGCTCAGCAATTTCAATGATTCACATTTCAATATGGCCCTAAGACAACTGTGGGTCTTTTCCAGGTGGTTTTTGGCATTACCTACATGGCTGGTCACACGATGTATTTTGCCTTGGAGACTAGAAGAATAATAACAATGACCCCATCTCTTAGAGAACCACAACTTCACTCTGGCAGAGGTTCTGAGCCAACAGCTCTGAGATCCTGAGCTCTACAATGGGAAGGAGTTCCCAGGTCTCAGGTCACCCAGCCTGTCTTAATTCAATGTTCAAACGACAAGATAATCCCTGGAAGGGTCCCAAATCAGCTCTCTGGCTGAGACTGGGTCTGATGTCAGAAATGATCTCTAATAAGATTTTGGCCAAATATTGTACAAATAGCTTTGCACATCTGGAAACATAACCAGAAGAAATTTGTCAGCAGTAATTGACTTCTTTGTGTCTGTATAAGCCATTTTATCTATGATGTTCTTCAAGGGAGGAAATTACCAGGATCCATTTATAAGGTAAGGAAATAGGAAAATAACAAAGTTTTTTTTCTTTAGTTATATCAACAAGGGATACAATAATTTTCCTCTTTTCAATGTGGGAAAACAGTAGTCTCCAACCATTCCTAAATGCTACAAACCCCAAATTTCTACTAATTTTTAAATTATCAGTTTTTAGGGTATAAATTTTTTTTGCCATGTATTTTACACTTTTTGCTAAAATAACTTACTTATGCAAAGGCTAAATATGAACCCACAGATAAGAGACCACCTGGGAACACGGGGTGCTATTGGCTTGGGAGAAGGACCCAGCAACCCACTCCCAAAAGTCAATCAGCCATTGAAAACCCTGTGAATTGCAAAGAAGCACCAACAGTAGTGTTTCACCTGTTGTACAAAGGGTCACTGTGAGTCCCATACGGATTCAACGGCACCTAACAACAACAACATAACATAGTAAAATGAGCACAGATTGGTCTGCTCTTCACAGACTTTTTTAGGTAGAACTAAGATCATAAATTTGCTGGGCTGGGATTTAGCTCAGTGGGTAGAGTGCTGCGCTGCAGTCTCTGAGGTCCCGAGTTCAATTCCCAGCACCGCAAAAATGGGAGAAGGGCCTGGCAATCCACTCCCAAGGCAATCCCGAAACAGTCTGCCGTTGAAAACCCTATGAGGGTCGCTATGAGTCAGATACCGACTTGACGGCACCTAACAACAACAAGATCATAAATTTAGCTGTTTGTCAATAGATAAGGTATTACTTAATATACTGCTAGCCAAACGTGTTTGTTTTATTTTGTTTTGTTTTTGCAGTATTTAGGAGTTGAATTCAGAACCTTACACATACTTTGCAAGTACTCTACCACTGTACTGCATTCCCAGCACATTTTTTCATTTTTCATTTTGAGGCAGGGTTTCCTTAAGTTACTTAGGCTGCCTCTGACCTCAAACTCATGATCCTCCTGCCTCTCTCTGCGTCATGTCTCTCTGGATTACAGGTACACGCCACCACTCCTGGATAGCTAGAATACTTAACACATACTGAGAATATGATACCTTTGAAAAGTGTCCCATTTAATTTAAATTTAAATAGCAATAGGAAACCTTCAGTAAATATTTATTGAGACTCTCCTATAAATTTGAAATAAATGTTCACTGACAAAAGATACATGGGTAGAGTCAGGCCTTTCCTTCAAGTGACCCATCGTCCAGTAAGGCAAAGTATACATGAACACAATCATCATAATTAAAATAGAAATTAAGGAATGAAATAGTACAAGTGCTAGCAGAGAGCTGTCAGATGTATGGGTGATAATTTCTAATTATTACAGTAGGGACAACTTCATAGGATAGAAGCATTAATCTGAATCATGAAAGAAAAGTAAGATTTCATCAGGGAAAGCATAAGGATTAGAGGCAGAGGAGAAAGTAGGGGCTTTGCAGGAGCTGAAGGTTCATAGCACACAGAATGATGGGATTAGGAGCTACGGTACATAGAAGAGAAGACAATAGGGAGTTGAGACTGAAAAGTTATGTTGGGTCCAAATTACAGAGGATCTTTAATATTATGCTAAAAAACCTGACATTTATTTTCTACTAAATGAGGAGCTGTAGAAAGTTTTGATCAAGAAAATAGCAGGGCAACAATTATTTTTAAGGAAGATAACTTTTGTAGCAACAAAAACAGTGGATTGACAGAAGAAAAAGGAAGAAGGCATTTTAAAGGAGTGTTGTAAAAGTCCAGTTGGCAGAGCATGAATGATTAAATCGGGACAGTAACCATGTGCTAATCAGTACACAAACTCTATGACGCTTGGCTCAAGGTAAAGTTGATTTAACAAAAAGATAACTGAATGAAAGAAAGACAGACAAGGGAAGTTTCTAGCAACAACTGAGTGATATGGTAATTCTAGGAAAAAATTCAGGAGGAAAAGCTGGTTGGAGTAGGGGGATCCAAATTGTTTGGATCATGTTGAAAGATGTTTGAAAAGGGAAAATTATACTGAGAATAACAACTTCTTTTACAATCCTCTGGAAATAGTATCAATGAATTAGTGGGACACAAACCAGATCCCAGTAAGTTCAAGGAATGAAGAGAAGAATGTACAAGCAGCAGATGTAGGGTCCCTCAAGAGGTTTACAGCCTGCATACACTCTTTATCTTCTTTCATATTAAAGAGAATTATTTTGAGTAGAAAAGTTTATGTCCAAAAATTATTATAAAAATGCATGGGATTACACAAAGAGAAAGTAATTGACAAAATTACTCTAGATGATAATGAGTTTAAAAGACAGTAATAGCAGAACAATGAGGGGTTATCTAATACTATTGAATTTGCATTCTATTAAGAATGGAAATTATTGTACTTGCAAAGAAAGAGAAAGGAGACCTATTTTGCACTCACCTTAAACAATTATATGTGGGCACTTGCAATTATCTTAGAAATTACTCCATCTCATTTTATTTGTGAAAACTGAGGCAAACAAATATCCTTACCAAATTCAATTTCAATTTCTCCTCATAATATTAAAAATGTCCATGTACTGCACATACAATAAATGTTAGTAAATAGAAACATCAATCAAACACAAAAACTTCTGAAAATGTGTTCTATTTTTCTCCATAGGTGGGATATGAATGATAAGAAAGCAAGTAGATACAGCTATATGGAAGGAGAGAAGAAAATCTGACACAAAATCAAGCCATATGCTTCAAAGAAACAACAGCTTTAGAGAAAACTGTGATATGAGGAAATGGAGGTCAAGCCAGGCACTGGGGTACATGCCTTTAACCCAGTGACTCGGGAAGCTGAAGCAGGAGGATCACGAGTTCAAGGACAGAGGCAGCCTCCACAACTTAGTGAGACCCTGTCTCAAAAATTAGAAATAAAAAAAAAAAAGGAAAGAAAAGGGATGGGATTGTGACCCGTGGTGCAGCACTTGTTTAGCATGTTGTGAGGCCCTGGTTCACATCAGAATTAAAAAATATATATATTAATAATATATATATATAATATATATATATATATATATATATATATATATATAGAGAGAGAGAGAGAGAGAGAGAGAGAGAGAGAGA